>JBCFYV010002334.1:0-109192 GCA_039000515.1 Timema cristinae
TTCACAGAGAGGACAGATATACCTAGGTGAAGACAAGTACGAGCTATTCAAGTGGTGAAGCGTTCGCGTGTGCGTGTGCGCGCGTTCTATGACGTATGTACATGTTTACCCAAGACTGAAAAAAACTATATGTAAGACTTTAGAGAAAGAGATTTTTGTATGCATCGAGTGAAAGACTATATTTTTTCCGAGAGAAAAAGAATTTAATCTTTGTACCGAATATATATGTACGTGTATGTATCATCATAATCTTAAGAATATACTTGCTAAATAAAAGGCTGTACTATTTATTTAAGTCAATGATCCTATTAAGAGAGAGAGAGAGAGACACATTACATAGAAATAAAAGATTATCCATTTAAGGCTATATTCTGAGAGGTAACAATACGAATTTTTTTTAAGACTATGTTCTGAGTAAAAAGGTTATTTATACTAAGGAAGATATGTATTTTTCATTCAGAGCAAAAATATCATTTATAATAAGGAAGATATGTATGTTTCCAGGAGCTTATAAAATGTCTTTGCAGGGAACCGAGGATTGAAGTTCAGACCTAGAGGGGAGGAACTCATCCGCATCCGTGTCTCGGGCGCTCCCCCGCCCCCCGTCCCCCTCTGGAGAGCTCGCGTAATCCGGACCAATCATACAACCCCCGTGCACTGCCTCCCCCACCCCCTAAACACGTCGCCTCTATCGGACCATCCCCACATCACGATACACCCCCTACCTACCCTGAAACATGTATGTGTGTATAAGCACAATAAGAAAAAAGCTATGACGTCAGCCTGCCCTGAAGATCCTATATGTGTATAAGCGCCATAAGAAAAAAGCTATGACGTCAGCATGTCCTGAAAACCCTATGTGTGTATAAGCGCCATAAGAGGAAAAAGCTACATACATCTTATCTATATACATCTTACTGAACTGGAACGTAATTTAGAACAAAAAATAACAGAAACCTTTATTTTTCTAGAACCGGAATCTTTAACATTTTGTTTGTAGAACTGTAAATATCGTTACTCCTTGCACTCGGGAATTTTTTGAATTACTTTTCTGAAAAGAGCCTATGATTTACACCGAGGAGGATCTAAAGTTGTACAAGTCTATGCTCAAGGAAACAAACGCACATTGAGTCAGTGACGAAACTTAAAAGACGTTTCAAGTCACACACAGGATCGAAGTATTTACGTTATCATCAAACCTATGTTCCAGGGTAAGCTTAAGTGAGAAGATCTATATAAAACGTGGAGAGGAGGAGGGATCGATTATACCTATTGGAACTATCCGAACCAATTTGTCGACCACTTACGACTATCTACTGTTTCGGTTGGAGAAGGCCATTCAGCGCACAATAACGAGATTGTTTCCATTACCTAAGGATTAAGTGTGGCTTGAATTTAAATCATTGTCTATTCATGTATATCAAGGAAGATGCGACCTTCATCGTCTTGTAAGACATCGTTTTACGAGAAGACATGTAGGCGCACGAAAATTAAACGATTTCCTAGTACAGCCAGTACCAAATGGAAAATGGGACACAAGTAATTCACGGGGAATAGTTGGTTTATCACGCTTGTTATACCTTATGTACCTTGTATTTTAAAGTTGATTAGGTATCCGTAATGTTTGTCAAAAGAGATATAAAATAAAGTAAAAAATTCTACACAAAACTACTGAAAGTCATAAGCTATCGAACTTACACACCCGCCTCGGTAAGCTGACCAGAGTGCACATGCCAGAACGTCAAGATCATGACTGATGACGTTTCCCCCCCTTAATTCTTCAAGAAGTTGACATTCTTTCAGCTTGAAATGTTTTCTGTATTGAGTAGTCTTACAGGTTGTTCTGGTTGAGGTGATACCTTACTCTAGATCGAGTAAAAGATGCACCTACCTTCTCACATTCATAGACGTGTATCCCAAACTTTCTTTGGCTTTACCCATCAAGGCTAAGACGGAGAATAGCGTCATTGAAGCTATGATACACCTTCTTTGACAGGTGAACGCTGACGGGCTACCTCCCGTATGTCATCTGCAGATTTATAGTAGAAATGAGTTTTATAATGCGGATTTCAAGGCTCTCATTGTGAGAAAGAGGATCAATCATTATTATATATATATATATATATACATCAATGTCAAGGCAAATATCGTCTAACGATTTAATTGAACGTTCAATATAGTGATGTGGACAAGATTCACGTCTAAAGGATCATATAAATGGATCAATATGATCTATTCATTATTAGACAGATACATATAATCAAACAGTACATTTAACTATAATGATGACGTTTAGGATTAAGTTCTTTTACGTACCGTTTATATGCATGCCAACACGATCGATCCTACACCGAACAAGTTTAAAGTCGACGATATATTTCGTATCAATATGCAGAAGGATGGTTTGGCTCAAGAATATGCTGTAAACTGGTCGCTAGAACTGTTCAAGATACATATAATTTTCGAAACAAATCCTAAGACCTCTCTACTAAAAGATATTAGAGGTAAACCCCTTGTAGAAGTGTTCTACGCCAAGAAGTTTGAAAAGACATCACATTCAGATGCGTATCTTGTAGAGAAGATCATCAGGTGTTCTCTAGATAGAGTCTACGTCAAATGTCTATGCTTTGATTGGTCTTGGGATTTGTAGATCTATGTGATCAACATTGTCTATAGAGTAGAGAAGAAATACCCCTATACTCTCTGAGTATATAAAGGCAAGCGTGAGCATGGAGTTTCACCGCATTTGATATATTCAGACAGCTGGGTTACTGCTTGGAGGATTTGTTGGGAGTAGATATTTATGACGATGGAATGATTTACTTCAACGAGAAATACATTAAGGGGTACAATGAATCGTGTAATGGAAAGTTACACTAGCTGAAAGCCATCATCTTGGCATGTGATACCCCATCCAGTCCATTGAGAGTTGTACCGGCACCTTTCCCATATACAGACTGACGCGTGGAGATGAGTTTGAGATTCTACGCACACGAGACGTCGCGGAACCTGAAAAGACTTTCTGGGTGAGAATAAGATGTGTGAGGTTTTGGAATACGTTTAGAAAGAGGAATACGACCGTGTTAAGTGCTCGTAGAAGCTCAAGAAGTACGATACGAATAACGTGCGTCATCTAGAAGTGTGAGGAGGAGGAATGAGAAGGTAACGAAGACACTACTGACGAGCCTAACACTGTAAATCTCGATTTTGTGGGTAGAGCACTGTTGCTGAGGACAAACTCTGGCTAAGCATACATGCGTCAGTTTAACGTCTTGCATTGAGGATTGATATATTTGGGAGGGGACGATTACGAGTTATTTATATGGTGATGTGAGTGAGGCAAAAGACTTTATGAAGAGACAGAAATATTATATAGATCTGAAACAGAGAGATAAATCCAAATTTACTGTTTGCACGATAATCTTAAGAATATACCTATTTAAAGAATGTATACTATTTATTTATCCTAAATACTGATCTTGTAGACACAGGAAGGGAGAAAAGTAATATGCATAGGGCATAGCCTAGGGAGAGGGAGAGCCTAGAGGGATGGAGAGAGCATGGACTGGGTGGAAAATAAAAATAGCCTTAATATAATATAACATTCATATTTGAAGTCATTAAATGGCTGGAAAAAGGAGCTAGGAAGGTTAGAGGACCAGACGTGGGGGAGAATCGATCTAGGGTTAATGTAAAGAGCATGGCTTGAATAGATAACGGTAGAGATAATATATAATGGGACTAGGCCACAGGAAAATAATGTATCCAGACATTCAGCCTCCAGGTTAAAATGGTTGAACTCCTTTTGGCAGCTTGAGCCTTTTAACACTAAGATCGCTGCAGTTAGTCCTATCATCACCCAGCAGTGACACTTGTGAAGCCCAGTGTTGATGGACTCAAACTGCAAAGGGAGTGCAGCACAAACCCCGTAAGGTTGAGAGTCTGTTTCTTACTTGTCTCGGGACTAGGCTTAATGCAATACAAGAATGGAGGGGCGGATTGTTAGAACGTCAAGTTGCGCATCTCTGTACTGTTGATGGGGAGTTCCAATATCTTACAAGGCATGCACATGCGCAGAGTCAGGACATCAGGATGGTTGGGAGAGGATGGAAGCCAAAGCGTTGACTAGTAGGAGTACATAGAGTGGAGAGGCTCAGACCACTGACTTGGAGAACAGGCTTCGATATCGTCGATAGGCTTGTATTTGAGGCAATGCCCTTGTATTCTATCCGTGCAATCGCTGTTCATAGGTAAAAAAATATGTATCTGTGTCCCAATATTCTACATTCGGCTATATTACCCATTTAAAACTGGTTTTAAATCCTGGTGCCCTGATATTCTACATCTATCACCACTACTTTTGAGCCATTATTATAGCTACCTTAGTTGTTGATCATGAAGTTGACATAAAATGGCGATATAACACTTGTGTGTGACATCTACTTAAGAATTCATCAGCAAAAGCAAGCATAACGTGTTGACAATGACCCGATCTAAAATATATATAATTATATGGGTTGTTGATACTTGCTATTTAACAAGGAGTTTTTGGGAGGGTGGAGTAATAATATGTTGATAATGGAGGTTGTTTACGACCCTGACAGAGAGATGATACACCAAACTCATGGGTGAACAAGTAGAGATCGAGTTTGGGCTACGTTTGTCAGTAATTAGGACACATAAAGGATATAGCATAAACGTTTCTAGATAAATAATAAACCTAGACTCTTCTTTTCCTTGAAATAGCACAATTTTATTTGAAATATTGTCACAACACCCTGATGTACATTTTTATATATTTATCCTGTGTTAAACCCTCTCTGAGTCCTGTTATTACCCGACCACTGAAAATAATAAAAGGGAGAGAGTGAATCTAAGGAACAAGTTACAGGGAAATTATTAGAAATATTTAAAAGCAACAATATGAGACGTTTATTCATATTAATAACAAGAGCGCAGTTAAAAGTACATGGTCTCATTATATCTTAATGAGATATGTTGGAAATTAAACTTGGCGACGACAACATTATGCCGCAGGTATATTTACAGAACAGAAACGTGAAATCCAATCATTATCCTGATGGTTCAGTCTATATGAGACAACATTACATTTGTAATTAAATAAAAGATTACAAGGGCCTAATGGGCACCTTCAAATGGTTACACAAGTTTAATTATTTACAGAAAACGAAGATATAAATTACGTTACTTTAACTTAGAAAACATTATTTACGCCAATTGCATAACGCGAGAGTATGACTAACAGACAATAGCCAAATTCCCGCGGGACTGTCTGATCCTGACTCAGAATTGGAATCAAAACAATAATGTCATCAGTAAACAATACTTCAAAAGTCCTAAAGGGACATGCAAATGAAAAGATAATTAAATCAGCAATAGTTATTTAAAGTCATGATAACACAAAAAGCAAAATTAAATAGTTAAATTACTTTACGATAATTCAAAAGCAAACAAAATAAGAGATGATACCTCGAAGGTAAGAAAACATAAATATAATATCCACAAAATCAAACATATTAACTTTAACTCGTACAAAATTAGAACATTATAAGAGTGGATATTTACGAGAATGAATAATTACAAGTAGACTCTAGCGCCCAGGTGGCGATATACCAAACGTAGACTATCAATTTAAATAGTACGGCCATAATACGATAGTTTGAGAAACAGAAGATTAAAGATTTTATATACAAAATTATTATAGTTGAAAATAAATTGAGTCCTTAACAAAAATCGCCATTGTTACGATTTTGATACATAATACAAGTTTTATCCTGCCATTGTCCTGGTCGATGACAATGGTCCGTCGTCCATCGCATATGGAAAGATAGTCAATTTTGGCATACAGGTGTAGCCATTATATAGGAGATTCGATGCAAGAAAGGGGGGTGGGAACACAGAAACACACACTAGGTGACGTAACGTAGTCTTCAAACAGTCACGTAGACCATTGTTTACAAGCTCCATTGGACTATTAGCTAGTTTCTCCAATCATCCGATGTATTATTGGTACTTCTTCTTCCAACCGCCAGAGGTCAGGTACGTAGTTATCCCTCGTTGCCATCGAAGTTACAGAGCTCAATTATTCGCCAGTTGAATATGGAGTGCCGAGATCTCTAGTTGACGCGTCGTGTCTCGCTTGACCCACTCGTCGTTTTTAGTACGCCGGTGTAGGCCAGCCTTGCAGGTTACTAGTGTAAGCAGAATTATATCGTAAGTACACGAACAAACTATTAATATAGAATTGGAGCTGGTAGTGAAATTTATAGTCCAGCATTATTTTATCATGTCTTATTAACCTACATGAACTACAACAGAGAAGATTACTATTGTAGGGATACTAATTGAGTTGTATTTATTGGAGCGGGCAGTATAATTTACTGCGATGCAAGCATTTACGTCATCATGGAGCGGGGTCGTATTGTAACATTCTACAACGTACTTTTACACCTGTATTTCGTGTTTTTTATTCCAAGTTTTAATATGAGTCCAGGATATATTCATTTTATAAGCTGAGAGGAGAAATAGTGGGAAACTAGTTTGTAAACAGCACACTCAGTGCACCTAACTGGAATTTAACTCTTGATCTCCTCTTACGGGGAAAACAGACTAGACGAGCTTGATGATTAGTCTACTCACCCACAGGTGTAGTTGAGTGCTGATAAATATTTGATAGTCAATATCAATTATTTATTTTCTAAAGAATGATAGTTAAATAATTAGAATGTACCTGAAGGGGATGAAGTGTAACGGGCTGGACTGAATAGTGCTAGCTCAAGATAGTAATAGGTGGCGTACTTTTGTAAGTGTGGCAATAAGCCTTCAAATTCCTAGTGCTATAAAGTAAGTAATTAGGTAATTAATAAATGCCAAATTCTTATCTCTCCGCAGGTCCCTTATATGATGGATTGATAACAAAGGATCCATCAGACTAGGGCGGTATATCAGGAGCCTCTACCCACCAAAACAGGGTGGTATATCCACAAGGATGGAGACTGTAGAAAAGGTAAGATTTCTTGTTCTGATCCGTGCCACACTCCCACACGAGCTGTTCGCACATGATTAGGAAATTTGGAATGAGGAACAGGGCTGGACTGGGCCGCCGGGACACTGGGAGATGGCCTGGCGGGCCGGTTCGATTCGGGCTGCTGCAAATAATTTACCCTAAAATAAATACAAGGTGTATTTTAATTGGTGTCAAATATTCTATGGGTGTATTCCCATCAACCAAATACTAAGAAATGTTTGTATAAACATGGGCCTAAAACGCTTAGATTTAGATTAATTAAAGGTTTTCCTCAAACATGGATTGGTCGTGGGGGGTCCATTGAATGGCCTGCTTAGTCACCATATTTTAACCCAATGGGTTTTAATCACTGTACACATTTAAAATATATTGTTTTATAAACATCGGTGCCTGATGTTGAAGTTTTAAGAGAGCGTATCGTAAATGGATGTGAGCTAATACAAACACTTCAATTGTATTCAACAGAGCACGACAAAGTGTGGAACGCAGGATTGGAGGATGACTCTAAGTAGGACCCCATTTTGAGCCATTTTTGTGACAATAAGTTATGTATTGTGTTTTTGTTTGTTTCAGTCAAGCTTATCTTGTTTACATCGCATTATTATTCTGTTGGATTGATTTTCAATTGAACAAACAAAATCCTCTTACCTCAGAAACTAAGCGTTTCTTGACCCATGTTTTTAAGGACTTTTATTAATGTTTGATTGATGGGAATACGCCCCTATAATATTTGACACCAATTAAAATATACCCTGTATGTTCAATTAATTCAAATATTTATTATTTTATTACATTTTAATCAAAAGTTTTAGGAAGTAGGAGGTCTAAGATTCCCATAGTACATAATTTGTGAACTTATATGATGGCATTAAATATAAAACCACCCTGGTTGATGTTTCACTGTGTTATTTATTTTAACAAACGTAAAATCATCTGTTTAGTGACCTACACAAGGAGCGAGCTACTGTCTAAGTATTTAGATGTATGTTTGCTCGCGAAAGTAGAAAGTTATCATCGATAATGAACTACCTGCCTCGGTGGCGTAGTTAGCTAATGCGCTGGTTTCGTGTTGAGCTAGACTGCTGAGGATGTGGAGATCGAGGTTCAAATCTGGCTTGGGTGAACTGGAATGGGTTTTCCATTCTCCCTCCACGCAGATGTGGGCTCACTTACTTTATATTAAAACTTCCTAATTCCTAACCCGTTAGCGTAATTAATACTTAGGCGTATAGTGTGAACGGGTGGTAAGACGCGGGGCAAAGTATTATTATTCTTACTGATAATGTAACCGAAATGACACCACCTCAGCTCACACTGTGATATAGCTCTAGTGGTAGTATTAACATATAACAAGGGCCTTCATAGGCCGCCTATTTGTTGTCCCTGGTGAGGAAGTTCCAATTTAGAGAAAGTGGACCAATATTTTCTTGGGGGGAAGGTGAAGGAAAATAAATCTAAGTTCACCGGGCAGAGTTAATGATACCTGAATCCACGTGCACACTGGTGTGGGTAGTAATGCTATTATCTTTAAAATGCTTGCCAAGATCAACATTAAAATATTAGATATTAGCTACAAACTTCTTCAAAGGTAACGATTATAAATTAATTGTTCATAAATAATGAAGCTTAGTAGATGGAAATAATATTTTGGTTATAGCATCAGTATCATATTCATAAATTGAAAAATGACACTTGTACACGTGATTTGAACCCAGGAAGAATCCTGGATAGCTCAAATGTATTGCATTGGTGTTATAAGCAAAGATGCGTGGGTTTAATTTCCGTGTACAAGTTTCATTTTTAAATTTGCTAATTGGTACTAATAGTTTTAATGAGTCAGTATTGCGAACTTAGGGCTCCCGGTTAGATTCTTGACACGCTGAAATATGAATCATTACTGAATTTGTGCCATCCTCTTTCACAGTGATGAATCAACAACTGAGGACTCGGTATGGTGCCATTTATAGAATTTGAGCAAATACAGGTTAGGGCAGAAAGTGTTGACACAATCGAAAACGCTATATATGTAATAGATTATCTATTACTGCTTCAAATTATGGTCGAAATAACAACAATATAATTAAAATTTCCTACATACCCTTGAATTAATAATTTAATAAAATGCAGTGAATTTAAGAGAGCCACTCTCTAAACTCGACATAGCTTTGTCTCTAGTTTAATTGATTCAATTTGCACCACAACTATTTATTCAAGTTCCCGAATTGTTCTTGAACGAGTCACGTAAGCATGACTCTCTAGTAGCTCCGAGATAGTAATGTGATGCTCAATAACATAATTTCCACATCCGTATGATTTACCGTTATTCCCCCACCCCACTCCCACACCCCCCGACTTCATTTCCCTATCCTCCGGTACAGCCCCCCTCCGCTACAACCCCCTCCCCTACAGCCACCTCGCCTACCAACCCCGGACATGTTGGTTCTTGATGATTAATTATTAATGATTATTAATTGATTTATGTTAATTAATTATTGTTAATTGATTTTTGGCTAGGATTGAGGTGTTGGCGTTTTTATTCATTGATTAAGGCGTTGTAGTTTATTTGGGGGAGCAGGAGACCACGGCACGAAACTCGCGCTATGGCTGTCGGGGGTAGAATGAACATTGGTTCCTCCGTCACAAGGCTCTGTCCCGGAACAAGCAGCACGGACCTCGCGCTATGGCTGTCGTGGGTAGAGTGTGATAAATGGTTCCCATGCCTTTCACTTCTCCCCCTCCTTAGAGGTATGTGTCGCAACCCTGGCACCAGTCTGGTGGGACGACAAGTCAGGACAAGTATTGATCGTGACCTCAGCAACCTGGGTTTTCCCTGGCGCCAGTATGTCGGCCCTACAAGACAAGAATAGAAAACATTATGGACAAAATACTTTCTCTTTGGTTAGCAACCTAAGTCACAACAACAATGTTGCCATCCCCTTCATGTCTTTGATTCTCCAACCGACTTATTTAAAGGTTAAAAACTAATAACATTTTATTGGCAGTTTTTTTGACAATCAACAATTGTTTAATTTAAAACATTCATAACAACAACAACAAGTAGCAATATTATTTAAGTCTTTTGACCAATACATATAAAATACATCTACCATCTAGAAAATGAGTAAGAGTCACCTCCAAAAGGGCACGCTGAGAGGCGCTAGAACGTATATTGTCAAAGTCTCCACAGTTTTTTTTACCTGGCAATCTTACTCTTCCAACAAACTCGAGCACAATAACATTCGGTTCTTTTCCGATAGCACAACGTTATAACTTTTGTTATTCACAAGTTCGTTTAAGCACTTGACACGATTGTATTCCTCAGGTCTAACGCACTGCACAATACCTCCTCGTCCCAACAGGCATCCTGGTGAGCAGCATTTGGAGGTGTTTGATGTTTGTGCCAAATAAGATTGGAGAGCTTTACGTAGGATCCGCAGCATTTAAATGGCATAATGTCAATTGGAGATGCAGCAAAATAAACACTCTCGCACTACAATCAAACTGCGTTCCCTCCTCTCACATTTTCAAAATGTAACCTGTATCTCCTATGATGCAAGCAGAGTGCTACAAACACATGATCACGTCTAGTTTATTAATTCACCTTTAAACATCACACTTTGTCCTCCGAGATATATCATACAGCGTGCTTTAGATTTAAATCGCTTACAATCCAAATAATAGATTTACTTTGGAAGGATGACGTTACCGAAACGGCCCACACCGAGTATGTAGTCGTTGGGCGTTTCACCTATAATTTTAACATTTGAATAATGTTTGTACATTGTTAAATCCTAGATAATTACGGGTTCTTCGGACTTTACCTCCTCCGGTGGTGGTGGTGGGCACGCAGGTGACTGGTAGGTAGACGACTCTGATTGCGTGTACTCGGGCGACTATGATGCCTCGTAGGTAGACGATTCTGGTGGTGTGTACTCGGGTGACTCTGTGGGCGGCGGCGCACGTTATATCACACATGTAAGTCTCTTCGATTCTCTCGTAAGGTAGTACTATCATAGCTCTTATCGTGTGACAGGTAGAGTCGCTCCTCTATTTTGTAAATTACATGTCTGTCACTCACCACCACACTGCGAACATTCTCTACCCTCATTCGTATGACCCACAAACATTAAATTAATATAGCCAGTTCTAGGAATGGTGAGTGTACCTGAGAGATAAACGTTCTTATTTAACCACTCCGCTACCTGATGTTGTTAACTGCACCGTCTCTTAAACGCGTTCAAAGTTCACTATGGTAGGTGAACCGGGTTTTACTCCGGTGCAGGTAATTACCAGTTTTTCTTTGTTTAGCTCGCACACTTCTTCATCTGTAAGAGTACCAAAACGACAGGGTAAAAGTACACAAAACTCGGCGTCTAGATAGGCTATTAGGCGTCTCCCGAACTTTGTATTGATCGTTTTTAATTTATCCACCGAGTACTTTTGATCTATGGTTAGATCACACAATTCTACGGTCTGCACGGCGTCGACAATATTTACCAGCTGCTATAACTTGTCCATCTTGAACCGCTCTACAAACGCTTATAAATAGGCAACCAAGTTGGCGCCCCCCTCGTTTGACGCCACACGGTACGAGAAGAATAACAGGGTCACGATCTATTCTTGTCTCGACTTGTCTTGTCTGCTCACCAACCTGGCACCAGGGAAAAATCCGTTGCCCGGGTCCATGACCTCAATATCTATTCTTGTCTCAACCCGTCTTGTCAGACCGACATACTGGTGCCAGGATAAACCCAAGGGGTTGCGACACACTGACCTAGTTCACGATCTATTCTTGTCTTGTGAGCCACCAACCTGACGCCAGGGAAAGCCCGTTGCCCGGGTCAATGACCTCAATATCTATTCTTGTCTTGTAGGGCTGACATATTGGCGCCAGGGAAAACTCAGGTTGCTGAGGTCACGATCTATTCTTGTCCTGACTTATCGTCCCACCAGGCTGGCCCAGGGTTGCGACAAATACCTCTAAGGAGGGGGGAAGTGAAAGGCAGGGGAACCATTTATCACACTCTACCCATGACAGCCATAGTGCGAAGTTCATGCTGCTTGTTCCGGGACAGAGCCTTGTGACGGAGGAATCCAATGTTCATTCTACCCCCGACAGCCATAGCGCGAGTTTCGTTCCGTGGTCTCCTGCTCCCCCAAATAAACTACAACGCCCTAATCAATGAACAAAAACTCCAACATCTCAATCCTAGCCAAAAATCAATAAACAATAATTAATTATTAAAAATCAATTAACAATCCTAAATTAACAATCATTAATAATTAATCATCAAGAACCAACATCTCCGGGGTTGGTAGGTGAGGGGGCTGTAGGGGAGGGGGTTGTAGGGGATTGGGGTTTTAGGGGAGGGGGTCTGTAGCGTAGGACATGGAAATGAGATCAGGGGGTGTGGGGGTGGGGTAGGGGGAATAACGGTAAATCATACGGATGTGGAAAGTATGTTAATGAGCATCACAATACTATCTCGTGGTGTGACGTAGTGTCTTGACAGGTCGAGCGTCTACTCTCTCTAATATTCCCCAAAAGAAAAGGTCCGGCCGGATATGTTAAGTCTGGTGAACGTGATGACCAGGCGATGTCCCCAAATCGTGAAACTAGGTGCCCATGAAACATTTTGCGAAGCACCTCCATTGGTGTTCGGGTTGATCAATTCGCTGTAGCCTCATGTTGTTGGTAGCCATGCCCTTGCGTTGCAGTTCAGGAATTATAAAAGCTACCAGCATGTGGTGGTGCCGATCAGATGTTGTTGTTACTGCCTTATGATGTTCATCTTTTAAGAAGTAAGGCCCTAAGATGCCAAAGATTTAACACCACAACTACTTTAGTTTCAAGGAGCGTGTACAACAATGTATTGCATATAGTGCTTATCATCTTAAGGAGATTGTTTTAGAAATTAAATAATTAAAGGGTACGAAGAAAATTGTCAATCTTTTATTGTTATTTTAAGTTTAATTTGAAGCATTTGTTAGTTAAAGCTATAATGTTATTAAATGTGTCAACATATTCTGCCCTAACCTGTATGTAAGTCCTTTCATAAAATATGTGTAAAACACCCCAAATAAGTATTTCATTGTTAATGTTTGTTGCCAAAATGGTTTCCCGCTCTTCTTCCATGAAAATACTAGTACAATAATTCATCTTCCTATTCCCGCTATGTATATATGCAGATATTCTGTATGGATATTAAGGCGAAGTTTGTATAAAAACTTTTTAAATTAAATTTTAACTATTAAATCTAATCGAACGAATGTTTTCTGTCGGTCTGAATGTTGTACTTTAAGTTTGAAACCAGCAAAGGAATTTCCATTAATCTTGGCACACGTTTACTTCAGTGGAAGGAACGTTTGATCTAAATATATTTGTTAAAGCATGCTTTGACTTCGTGTCTGGAGTTTGCTTTATTGCTTTAGTCTCGACTACGTTGAGACTCTCTACGAAATAACCTTTTGTGCTGTTTACGCTTTCGATCAAATTGTTAGCACGGCTTTACTTGGTAAAGTTGAAATAATGCATGTAAGAAAAATCACAAATAATTAAAACGTTTTTTTAGCCAATCAATCATTTGATGATCATAAAACACAAAATAATAAAATAAAACATTTGGATACAATTTGTAAGTTTCATAAAGCACAAAATAATAATAACAGTAAAACAGTTCGATAAAATTTGTAAGTTTCATAAAGCACAGAATAATAATAAAAGTAAAATATGGATAAAATTTGAAAGTTTAAAAATGTAATAGTAGTTTTAAAATAACATTTTAAATTCAAACAGACTTTAATTGTTGCGATTAATAATCCAAATAGATACAACAACCATTAAATCTATTTATTGTTTGGATCCTTAAGGAAGTTACAGAATAATTTATTTTTGTCAAATAGAAGCAAGCAGTAAAACATCACTTAAGCTCTCTGTGAAAAGAACTATTAAGTTTGGAATAATAACGACAGTGCATTTGACTGGTAAGCTCAGCTTTCATTTTTGAGTTCAGGTTTTGGTTTGAATCCCAGTTAGATGCAGTGTGGGTTGTAAGTTTAGATTGCATTACACCATACAACGCTATCAAAACGAGTGCTGATTCGTTTCCTCAGGCTGATTACAATAATAAAATCGCTGAAAAGCCTTAATGGGCAGTACAAACTGACACCAGATGGCACATTGACCAAGGCGTTAGTCTAGTCTCGTCTTGTCTTGTTTGTCTGGGATGGCAATATTGGGGTTCAAATCCTTGCCGGATTTAACTGAGGTGTATTTTTCTGCATGTTTTAAAACGCTTAGTCCTGTACACGTAAATGTGGATAGATTTCCTCTCTGTCTTCCACATTATAAAAATATAGATATCTTGGATGTGGGACACTAATGACTAATCAGACAGTAAAATAAACTTTATTGGAGTCTTACAACAAGTATTAAAATGTTAATTCAATGATAATGATTAATAAAGCATCTCAGAGTGAGATGGCACGCGATGTGGTCTATGTGTGAGTACCGCAGAACACGGCGAGATGATAAGAACAGTTTGATGGAAGTCGCGCGCTCGGTAATTGATGAATAGTTGACACTAACTGCTCCGCTTCATGAAGGCTTGCGGCACAAGTTGGATAACTTGTTACCAGAAGCTATGACGTCACTATCTAGCCGGGGGATACGATTATAGTCTGCTATAAACTGAACGAGGGCTCCGTGATATTGTTTCCGTGAGGCAGCAGTGGGAAGTCGAGCCGCTGGACGCACACTAGGAACATTGTCGCTTGGATTATAAATCTCTAACTCTGTTGAGTAACTACAACAAAAACATATATATAAAATTTAGTAGTCAACGTTTATAATCAATAATTTTTAAGTTCTTAACTTGATAAAAATTTGAAGATAATATTTTAATAATGTTTTAAGAATATGCGCATGTTCAAAACGGTGCTTTCTGCTAGGAGCCGATAGTTTATTATTAGCACCCGTCTTACTACCCGTTCGGGTTATACGCAATTACGCTAATGTGTAATGGTAGGGTGATTGTGAGATGAAATGAAGGACCTACAGTTTAACGTGGAATCCGAACCATGGTGGTGGCCTGGCATTCCCCACATTCACAAGATGTTTTGTCAGAGGTGAAGGAGCCGATAGATGTATCATTTTTTTTAGTTTGGAAAAATATATTTGAAAGAACTCAAATACACTTTTAATTATAGAATCAACAGAAACTTGACATTCACAATCACGAAAATGCTCATTTAAACTATTTAACTTACATTATTCTTTGGATATGTTTTGCATTAGATTTCTTTGACGTTTTACTGCAATAACATATGTTTCATATTTGACAGCTATCAAACACTGGAAGAGCTTGAACGCGTTTAATGTAATGGTAAGAATATAATCTGTTGGCGACTTTATCTCCCCTCTTCCCTATCTAATATTTTAAAATCACTGCTTGCTAAGATAAACTACTCTATTACCAAAGACTTGTCACAAAATAAAGAGGTTTACATGTATCGCATTTCGATAATAACTTACATTATTTGCAGCATATTTTGTAATATAAATCAAAGCCATTACATGGTATTCACATACTTATAAGTATAGTCAAAGTGGTAACACTACAACACAAAGGACGCCCCCCTTGTTCTCACTGACTAAAGGCCCGTTGATGCAAGTTTATTGGTATTAGCTTACTAACATGTTAGTTGTGTTGACACGCATTTTTCACTTGCATTAGTAGCGCTTTTAAAAACATGGCTGAAAATGAAGAGAGGTGATAACTGGTCTCTCTATTGGAGCCTTTTTTTTTTTTCACTTCATCTCATTTCTCGTTCGGTTAATTTATACGCATATACTAATTATGCTTATGTGTTAGGAGCTAGTAAGGGTGAATTTATAATAAGTATGGGCGGCCAAATAAATTACAATTTCTTAGTAAACTCAATTTATCATAATTAGTTTACCTATTTAATAAAAATTGTTTTATATAGCCAACATAAAAAAGTTAGTGATTAATGTGTCTCCTATTTCTTAGTTCCTTAATACATTAAAATATATTTTAGTTGATCCCAAATAATTATTAAATTATTTTACTTTATTTGTTAACTTATTTAGCATATATGTTAAATAAAATTAAACTCAAATAAGGTCAATAAATTCCAATACAACCTAACTTGGTAGGGCATTTTTTTAAATAGGTCCAACCCAGATTTTTTCAACCCTGTTTTAAATGTTGGTATACTAATAACAAAATATCTTGTTAAATCCTAGCTAGACCTAAAACATAAAAAAAATAGTAGGCCTTAATTAATTTGTTGGGCATTTTTTTAAATAGGCCTAACGCCGGTTTTTTAAACCCTGTTTTAAATTTTGGTATACTAATAACAAAATATCTTGTTAAATCCTAGCTAGACCTAAAACATAAAAAAATAGTAGGCCTTAATTAATTTGTTGGGCATTTTTTTAAATAGGCCTAACGCCGGTTTTTTAAACCCTATTTTAAATTTTGGTATACTAATAACAAAATAATTTGTTAAATGCTAGCTTGCTAGGCCTAAAATATTCCTTAAAAATAATAATGCATTAATTTGTAGATTGGTTTAAATATAGACAATCTGGTTTGCTATACAATAATAATATTAAATTATGTATCTACTCAAGATTCCAAAGCATTACTACAAGTGTTTGAAGTGTTTGGGCTGATCATTTATAATTAATTTTAAAACTTATAAAGATTGGTTAAAGTGTCAAATATGGAGATTGGAAAACGCGCCGAAGATTTCGCGTGAAAACCACCGGCCATTCATACCTTACTTGCCGATAACATGAATATTATGTTGCCGGAACTAATCACGGTACTACAAAGTTATATTATATTTTGTGATCGTATATAAAAAAATTACTCATGCCACGTTGAGTGGTAGGAAATAATGGTTTGTTAAAATTATTGATAACATTTGTTTACCGATATTAAATAATATCTCTCACAAGGAACATTTGTAAAATTTACGTAGGCCTAAAATTTTATTTTGGAAACTTCTAGAGAATATGTACACCTGATATAACTTTACAATACCCTATAGTGCAATATCCCTCCCATTCTTATCTTTATAAATTCTGTGATTAAAATTGCACAAAAACTAATTCTTTTCATAACATTCCACAAATAAGTGTCCCCCGCACAACCAATTCTTCAGTTGCCGCCATTTTGGATTGTCTACTTGCATTAGTAAAGTTGGAAGTTGACCAACTTTTTCAGTTGCAAGTGGACTTGCATGTTAGTAGCTTGCTTGTCTGTTTACACGGTGCAAACTGTGCGCGCGCAGCCAAATTAGTGTACTTGCATTAGTCAACTAACACCTTGTCAACGGGCCTTAAGCCTCTCCTCTTATAGCCAATGTTGATAGGTAGTAATACCTCAACACAAAGGGGGTAACAGGAAACTATGCTGGCACAGGCTTTAACATGTCAGCCCTCGTCATCCTGCCCTTCTAGCAGCCACCTTCTGTCAAACCTTAGCCCTACCACCAAGTATTTTATCCTGATATTTATCAGGTAGGTATGATGTACACTCATCGCCCTACTGCCCAATCCTAGAATCAAGCCAACTGTAGCGTAAATCACAAGAACTGAACACTAAAAACCTCTGGAGGACCAGTGTTACGAACACGAACAATGGACTGTATGGTGGAATGGGAATGGGTAGAGGCAACTCACCTTCACTTTATGTTGTGTGATTGATATTGTCTTGGAGCAGTCATATTCATTAACACACGCACACGAATAACTGAGATTGGACCGCTTCCAGGTGAAAGTTCACGAAACATATTACCATCACTTCTGGGTCTATCAAGTCTCAGTGCACGACTAACTCAATTGGCAGAACGAAAAACCACGCCAGCGACACTTGGCGGGAAAACAATATACCTAGAGTGGTCCAGGTATGTTCTTGTTGCCTCCAAGAGTGTGGAAAGGTTAGGAAGGTGGAAAGAGTCAAGAAAATATAAGTAAAAACCAGTCTAAACCTCAACAAAAAGCAATCAAATCATAAACAAAATAATAACTAACTAATTTCGAGGCATAGAAAACCTAGATAAAGGAGCACTATCCAAAGAGATAGCATAGAAGACTGAATCATGAAGTAGAGACTAATGATACTGATCTAACAATAAACAATGTACAAACACCAACTTTCATCACTCCTTCTCAGAGCATCCTAAATTTTGTCGAATTTAAAAGTGACCTGACGTCATGTAACCAACGACTTGACAACGACCTGACGTCATGTGACCAACGACTTGACAATGACATTACGTCATGTAACCAACGACTTGACGAGGTCATGCCATGTGGCCAATGGCTGACGCTAGAAATATTGACCTTGTAGTTGTAGATTACATCAGTATGAACTACACTAATAATACCAACTTCTCCTCCCCTAAGCAAATGCTGATGAAGACTGGATACCCCTTCTCATCATTAAATATACTTTCTAAACACTGATGGTTAAAGGTAAGAATTGGCTAACGTGTTTAAAAGAGTATACATTATAAATTGATTTAAAATAAAAATGCGTTTAGCCCCATTTCCTTCTTGGCAATGTCATTGATTCTTAAATGTGTTCTTCAGAAAAATTAGTGACTTAAAGTTAATATTATCTTACTATTTTAATGAGGTCCTTTTTTGAACCACTTAAGTGTGCGATACAGTAGAGCTCTTTTTTTAAAAAAATACTGTGAAGAGTGATGGTTGTAGTTGCTATATATCTACCAACAGGTGTCCATCTCACCTTTGGAATAGTTAGGGCAATCACTCCAAACTAATAAAGTAATATCGATTTTAGATTTTAAACTTCAAATAATCGTTATTTATGCAAAAAAAAAAGTTGTAAAACCACCTGGTGACTCCAAATAAAGAATTTTGTACCCCTTTTAAATTTTAAACTGTCTGAATTTATTTTGCATTTTTTATTTTTATTGGAAAAAAGAATAAACCACAATAGTAATATATTTTGAATATCAACTATTAATAATGATTTTGTAATCCAGGCTCTAGAACTTGAGGGATTCAATACAATAAAATAAATTAACATTACAACCCTTAGATTAATAGGAGTGCGCAGTGTAACTAACATTATGTTTTGAGGCCGAAGCTTAGCAGGGTATACAACCCATCTCCAACGCACACCACTCACTCCTAGAAGCGTGAAAAAACACTGTCCAACTTCAAAGGTCAAATTATATTTCATATGAAGAAGTCGGAGACTAAGTTAAAAGGACTTGGAAATCACACATATCTAAAACCTAGGGATAAATGGCGTAACTAGAATAGTAAACAGTCTTAAAGAAAACTTTGATTTTATTTCAGCCAAAATCTTATTCGAGAACAATACCCTTCTTTTAACGAATCTTAGAAAGTTTCGTATAGATACAATATCAGCAAAAGCTAAAGTGCAACAATAACACTATGTTCTTCACAAAAAATATTTATGAACATACGTTAATTAAATTTAAATGCATGGGCTTATTAAAATGGCGTATGACAACATATAACATATTTCAGTGCTAGTTGTGAAAAAGTAATACAAAATCTTAGCCAACAACTTTAAAGTTCCGTGATTACACAACAAACGACTAGTCTAATTGTCTAACCTAAAGATTATTAACCAACTCTGTCAACATTTGATTGACATTGAAACATAACTCATAAGTTAGATAAATAACGTTAACTAGATAGGAGTAGCTATCAACGTAATGCATAATTATATTAACCATTTAAAAAAGATTATGTCCTAATGTTAGAACTACCTTTCCCTATAAATATTACTCCATTTTGCATTGCAACACACTTTCAAAATTAACTAAATATATTTATTTTGAAACGCATAAGTTAACTAACAATTAGAAAAATTCAGACCTGACCTTTAGAAAAACTTCCCCACATTATTTTATTTTAACAAAAGTCATATTCACTATAATCCTTTGTAAAATAAGACAAGTTACTCTATATTCCGTAAAATGAACGAAGATTCATATAAGATATCAACAACAATATTTAAACGTAAAAATGACCAAAATGGAATTTAGAAACATTACAATATTTATTAATTTACGCCAAAAAAGAATTTCTCCTTACTTTGTATAGGTATGTCCTCGAAGCCTACGCTTCGTTCTAGTGTCCGAGCCTAATCCAAGAGTGGTCTCTTTCTTGATGGACGGTCTTTTATATGGTGCACAACTCATCGATCACTCGAGACGGGATTACACAAGGGTGGGGATCACTGAGTTCAAACACACGGGGAGAGGGAATGTGCGTGATACTAGAAGCGTCGAGAGTCTTCTGGCAGTTTCTATTTTTTTTTTTACGTCCATGTTGTTATTGAGACTGGTGGCGGCGTCTAGTGGCACGATGTGGCACTAGCCTCGGAGCTCTCAGATGTTTGGATATTGTTCGTGCGTGCTGACGTGTGTTTCTCCCGCTGCCTAGTCTGGTCGGTGAAATTGGGTAAGTGATGTTTTGATTGACTAGCCCAATCTTGGTTAACTTGTGGCAATAATTGCTACAATTTAAAAAAAATGGCTAACAATGTTTTTGATTTTTTAAATGATAGTTCTAACATGTTTATTGCCAGCTTAGTCCTTATACTGCTTGGTCACTCTGCTATTATTTGTTATCTACATCAAATCACCAGTCAAGGCTATCTAGGGGAGAATGAACCACACTGAAACGTACATTTATAATTTTTTTTATTATTTCTTTCGTTTTACCAACTCTTTCCATTTTTACTTACTCGCTATCTTAGAGGTATAAAAAGTATTGTGATCGTAAAAAAAAATTGAACTCGAGATTTTGATGAAGCTCGACGTTTCATGACCCCCGAATCAGAAAAAGTGGTTTTTGAATTTCCATCTGTCTGTGCCTCCAACTCTAAACTATTATTACCAATCGGGCTAAAACTTGGAATCTAGGGTTTTCATAGAGTTACCTCAAGTTGTTTTTGAAATTGGATATCCAACCCTAAAATTAAGGGTAGTTTACTGAAGGGAAAAAAGAGATAAAGTCGATTTTCTCCAAATCGGTTCAAACGATTTTGATTAAAATTCGTACCTAGGCGTTGATTTAGATTATAAATAAACTGTCTAGTTTCATTTTCCCATGAAAATGGCTTTTAGGGTACTTTACAGAAGCTGACATTTCCGTATCTCCACAACTATTTGAGATACTAGATAGCTATAATTGCAAAAGTGCAGTACTATTAAAAATAAAAAACTTTTATATGAAATAAATTTTTATAAAACCAACCGTTTCTGAGATATCGGCAAATATATTAATACGATTTTGTGAGGTTTAGTTGTAAAGAGATACTACTAAGTTTTAACGCAATAATTCTCCAATGCCATAGAGTAATTAAATATAAGTAAGTCTCTCAAAAAATTTATGTTATTTTTCCTTAAACCTCTTGGGATAAATGTTTGTACAGCAATGATCTATTTTCATTTTAAGCTCAATAGTCAACATTTACATTTTTTATTGGTCAAAATTTATAAATGATCAATTTTATAGCAATTCGATGACATGAAGCTGTGCAACACTTAATAGAATGTAGAAAATTTTAACCGGATGTTGAAATTTTAATACGAAGTGTTGACTATTCTGGACCCAATATTAATCTTTTTTATCGGTCCAAACATACAAATAAGAACATTAATTCTTTAAAAATAAAATAATAAAATTTAAAACTGGTATTCACAAAATGTATTACATAAATATAGTGCAATTTATAACATTCACCAATGTCCAAATATTACAATTTATTAAAGATTAGGCCTAAGGATAAATTTGTCTTATATTTTTAAAGAAAAAAATATTCCTTAGTGAGAGCATTTTTTCTCACTGTGGCCCACCCTGGTCCACAAAGAGACGAGAGATGGGCCACACTGATACATATTATTACCCAAATTGAAGTATTTACATCATGTACTGTACATACAATAATACATAGATAATATTAAGATGTTTTTATAAACAACCTGCTTTATTAACACATTTACAAATATTATATGAAATCATTATATGTTGAAATAATTGAACAGAAATAATTAATAAATCAAATGTGTAAAAAGTGTTTAGAGAACAAAAAAATGTATTAACAGACTTATAAGTTTCCTAACTTTACTTCAAATGAATAAAAGGATTTCTGACGTTTTGTCTTTCCATGAAACGTTGGTTGTGGCAGAATCATTTTAATGTGTTTTTCATTCACAGATGTCACACCAGGCACATATGGAATAAAACATATTTCAAGTTTTCTACTTTTTCGGAGGAAACGGACTTCTAAATTACCCATGCCATCCTTTTCTGTTAATTGCTCATCAAAGTAATAAGCTCGTTGTCTCTTCCTAGATAATTCAACCAATATGAAAACCTTTAATGTTGGATCTCTTTCAAGTTCTCCAAAGGCTGAAGCGTCCATGGCCTAGCACTGGATGAACTATATTCAGAAAAATTTTGGTTCTCTGAAGAAGAGTCATGACCATAGAAGAAATTACTTCTTAAAAAAAATTGTTTGAGCTACCTCTAGTTATTGTTGATGGTAATTGCTAAATAAGCCCTAATCTTTCAGAAATGTCTATTGCTATAGTGGACTTTCATTTACGCCTATTTATTTTTGTTTCTATCTTTTATGCTTTTGGATAACCTCTGAACTCCTAGGATGTAAATAGCTATCTGTTAATTTTGGTCTCAAATCTGATGAATTGGATGTCAAATCAACAAATTCATCGGGCGTTTGTCTGGTCGTGCCTTCGTTGGGGTTGGCTTCATGAATTGGTTTAGCTCTCTCTTTGACTGCACTGACCATGAAATCATCATCGTTATAAAAAGGATGGATTCTAGTTTTTCAGAATCCAGAAAGTATATTTGATAGTGATATAGATCTTGTGTCTCACTTCAACACAATGGGCAACTTACTTAGTATATGGACAATGGCTTTACCGGGGTTCGTAGCATCAAAGATTCAATTGCTGAGTTAAAATGTGCCTTGAAAGAGAAAAATAAGGCAGCACACAAAAGCTGTAACTTGTTACTAGATTGAGGCGGTAAAGTCCAAATGGTCAATCGATTTTATCTTGCTATACCAATCACGTCAATACAAATATGGTTTTCATGCTTGTTCAAGATTGACAAAGAAAGATTTTATTTTGAAGTTCTCGTGTGCTTGATAAAATGTTTCATCACAGAAGGGAATAAGCGGCTTTTAATCCCATATGTAGAGTGGTTAATCCAAGGACTCCACTAGTATTTTCAGCAAGAATGATTTTTTGGAATTGAACTGATGAAACGTCACCATAACAGGCGAGAGTGAATTACCACCAGCACTAACAATGCAACAAGTTGTTACCAGTAGAACTATTTTAGCACAAGTGGCGTTGATACTGGCTTCACTCCTTTTGGAGTTATTATTTTTTCAGGAGATTAAACAGTTGTGCAGCCAGTTTTGTCTAAATTTAATATTCCTGTATCGTCAGTAAAGAAAGCTGGCCACGATAAAACAGTTTCAAGTTTGTCAAAAAAGGGTTAACTTTATGTTTGTTAAAATACTTTGCCCTAGACACACTCGTGGCCTCAGGACGTCTAGGTGTTTTGAATCCATTCAAGTCCTGCAATTTTATTATTTTTCCATGACTCGGGAACTCTCAAATCATTTATTTCGATCATTTCATAGGCTAATTTTCTGCAATATATTGTTCTTAAACCATAATAAATTTTATCACATATTTTAAGTAATCCTCTAGAGAATGTTCTATTTCCGTGGTTAATATTTGACTGTTAATGTTATTGTCGATAAGACGCTCAAATAGAGCAGGATAAATCGAGTAAATACACTTTTCATACCCAAATATCGGATTAGTAATATCTAAAAAAATCTCCAAATAACTTAGTAATAATAATTTTAACGAATGTAAATTTCTAACTCCTACAGATACGTTTCAAGAAAATGTTAAATGTAAGCAAAGTAATTTTAAATCTAATATATTTCCAGCAAATGTGAGTTGAAATCTAATTTTCCCAGTAAACGTTAAGCCAATTTTCACGTAAAAAGCTCAAGTCATTTAATTCCAGGCGGGTGGGATGTATTCGCAAGAGGCTTTGATTATAATATGTTAACCTTTGTTTGGTCTCTAACCTACTGGAGTACTCCACTCTAGGCTCACGTTCATACACTGTAACACTATTGAATAAATTGAGCCGCGTTGTGCGTCGATTGAACACTACGGATTAATTCCCAGATATAATAATGCTGTGACGACGTTTAGGTTGTCTATAGCTCCGTGGTTGAGCACTAATTAAATCGGTATATTAATAAAATTAAATAAAGATAACTGTTGATGGCTGTTGATTCACACACGGTTTATTTAAATGACATCTGTTAATTACTTATACATACTCCAATTAAACACTTTATATCAATGCACACTTGTGATATTAATGTTAGTTATTTATACTGTGTTAGACTGTGACTGCCAGTGTGTGGCTCTGACTGACTTGTGCGTGGGCGGAGGTTGTCCGGGTGTTTGTGTGGCTTGTTCGTGGGATCCTGGCTGATACGCACAAACTGTTTATATATTATAACATACCCTTGCATTTTGCTCCCTCGTCAAACAGAGTAAAAACAACTAATATAAAGTGTCCTGGCGATAGGTGTTGTGAAGGCTAGCTTCTTATTGGTATAGAGAATTGGCGTCTTTGCCAAATACTGCGTGGTTGTTCCTTTAACAGGAAAGATGGTATGAAAAATATATTTTAAAGGTGAAATCCTTTTCCCATTATTTCTGAGAAGCGCGTGTTTCTTCATGGATGAATGATAAAAAGATAATCTACATATATTACTTAAAAAAATTACCTTCATCCATGACTTTTTATATATTTTAGATTGATCCAAACCAATATCATTTCAATATTCCTCATTTGCTTAAATGAATTTAATGAATTTTGACAGAAGCAAATCCCATACTGTGCAAGAGTTACGTCATATTTAACCTTTGATCATTCTTAAAATTATACATATATAAATTTGTTGAGTGTAAGTTATATAAATTGTGCATGTGTGTAAACATTGATTACAATCTACTTGTATAACAATACAAAAGTTATGATACACTATTTATCCGTTGTCACATTTATTTGTTTTTAATGTTCAGTCTTCTTTATGAATAAACGGAAATAAAGAATTTCCTGTTTAATGTTTCATTTTTATTTTATTTATATCACTGAAAAATTGTAGCATTTTTTCTGTTCTTAAAATGTTATGTTCACATACAAATTTGAACAAAGTTATAAATTGTTTTGGTTGAATAATCAACTTTGTATTTGAGTTTAGGTAAAATTAGGTTAATTTTAATTTTAATAAATCCAAGAGTAATTTGAAAATATTGAAAATTAATATAATGTTATAGCTGAAATACCTCAAAGTATCTTAAATTCATATTAAATCTTAAATCGTTGTAATAAAAATATAAATATTGAAATTATTTTTTATAAAATGTTTAATTTAATCATCATTAAATCAATTATTTCTATAAAACTGAAATCTTTATCTGTGTTGTTAGTTATCCAATTAACCAGTGTTTACCAAATTATCTACGATAAACATTTGTAGTACAACATAAATTTAATTATAAACTGACTTAATTAGACTGTCCTTAATAAAAAAATATTTTACATATTCTTAATAGCTACCTTAAATCTACTTGAAAAATGGGTCAAGTTTATCACATATATTTATTTAACTTTTTATTGATTTTATTAATGTTTATTAATTAATGTGACCTTATTTAATTTATTACCATGGAACTATTAATAGCTTGCCATTGAGCAAGACATATTACATTATTACATTTTTAGTCAATTAATGTGAACATCAGTTATTACATTATTACATTTTCAATCTATTAATATTAACATAAGTTATTACATTTTCAGTCAATTAATATTAACATCAGTTCTTTTATTATGGTTGTTTGCAAACCCTTGTTCTTTACTCAAGTTCAAACTACCCTTTTACTTTCTTTTTTTTCTAGTGACACAGCTGTCAAACCCTTCTACGTTACCTTCTTTATTTTTTCTACCCTTTGTATTCGTCAACCTGTTTTGGTGTGAGTGACAAAAACATACCTGACCTTATTTTGTTTAAAATAGTTGAAATGGATATAAGGCAATCTTGGATTCTTAAAGTACGCTTGAAATTAGTATGAAATCATATGTCACACTACTGTGAAATATTGAAAATCATTGTCCCCATTCTAATTGAGTAATTGTTTTCTCATTAGTGAAAAATCTTTAACTACACTGTAAGAAATAATCATAAATTTTCCATACAAAAATATTGTATTTCTCCCATACTTTTTAATATACCATACGGACATCGGAATTTTCCCATATGTCTATCGAACATTTCCAATGCACCCAAAAGTATCCATACGTTTATATGGGAAAATTTCAACTTGAATGGGAAACACCGATTCGTAGCTCAGTGCGCATGCGCTATAATAGAAAGAGAGAAAGAGAGACACGTTTGTCTTCAAGTTCAGAAGAAGTTCGCCATATTTGTTTAGAGAAGAACATAGTGTAAATAAAAATGTTATCGAATTATTAATTTTTTTGTTAAAGGAGTATATTTGCTGCTGTATTTTCTCACCAGTTAGTGAAGAACAAGTTAATTATTTATGAATATAATTCATGATGTGAAAAATGGAAGAATTTCGCTTGTTTAACCTAACTTTGTAATAAGAACAAAACACCACGTGGCAGTTGTTTATTTTGTGATTCAAATTGTTTTCATCTTGTATAGAGATTGAGCTATCATTTCCTACATGTGACTAAAGCTTAGTAAAATAGGTGTATCATTTGTAATATCGAAAAAGATTAGGTATCCTACCAAACTATTTTATTAACTTAAAATATAGGCTGTGTCTGAATAGTAGCGCACTTTTACCCTAGTGCACTTTATTTATTTAAAGGGCGTAAGTCATTTTTGATGTTGTCTGAATTCTTTTAAAGTGATCTGATGTGATGTGCTCCTTATGTGCACTTATAGGTAAAAAGATTTTAAAGTGCCTAAACAAGTATTACGTGTATGGTATGGGAAAAATACCAATCAAGTATATAAAAATCACAATCTTAATGGCGGTCAAATATTAATTTTTCCATACACAGGTATGGGAAAAATACCAATACAAATACAAATACAATAAACATAAAGGAGAAATTGTATTTTTTCCATATCCAAACATGGGAAAAATACCGACCCAGTACATGAAAATTACTACCGACGTGTGGCACTTTTCCCATGACTGTGTATGGGAAAACTTCAATACTTGTGTGGATTAATTACTTCCAATACATGTATGGGAATTTTACCACAGATTTTTCTTACAGTGTATACATCTCTCTTGATCAAAACTTTTGAATGTTGCCTATTTGCCTTAGGTATGTAAATAAAATTAAATCATAATTGAAAATCTGTTACAATAGCCTAATTAGGTACAACACCCTAATTAGCTCTCATTATCCTTGTTGATACATCATTATTACATCACGTAATCATAGAATACCCTTTTAAACCTCTTCATAATCTCTTCCATATCTATTAATTTCAATGTAGATTTTACCGTTGCATACATATTACATTAGTGAAAAACTTAGGACTTTGCCTCATTATTATTATAATTACTGACATCTCCATAGGCTGTGTTGTGCTAGCTCTATGCTTGTGAATACCTGCTATCTGATCCTTGGTGGTTCGTTGACTCACCAGAAAAATGAAATTATTAAACATGGCTTGCCTATAGCTAAGTCCATGCCTTAATATATCTTAACTCCTCAACTAATACACCTCAACTTATCAACGCTGCTAGATTCCCTCAGGTCATCTTTAAACTCATTATGACGATTGCATAATCTAGATCATGACTTGCCACAGCTAAGTCCATATCTGAATACACCTTAACTCCTCAACCAATACACCTTAACTCCTATATCTGAAAAAAAAATGGGTGTGTGTACTTATGTACGCGCGTGAGAAGTTATACTTCTTTGGCATCATTAAATAAATATTTAACAATAATAATTTAATAATATTTAGTATTAATTATGTTAAATAATAATATTTTAATTTATATCAATAAATAATACATACGGATAGTTAACCTCAATTATATTGGAGCACTTGAAAAAGTCTATAAGCACAATTTTTTTCACTAATATTTACGAATAGTAAATAATAATAATCAAAATATTCAATTTAAATCACTACTGAATATAATTTATTAGCACATATATAATTCGCACTTGTATGAAACTAAAACACATGTTGTGAATGTAGAAACTAGAAACATGTGGATAAATATTATATATATGAAAACAGTGATCAGAGGCGACGAGCGTACCAACATGCGCGACTAACAGAGGTTCTATTTCTATTTTGTTGGTAGCTTTTATTTCGAGACTTAATGAGCGATTTAGCTTCAACCTGTTACTTTTGTGTTACAGTGATGCGCGCGCATCTTAAAATTTCACTCTCATCATTCTTTCATAATGCGCCTAAAGAAGTATAACTTCAAAAAAATGCTTTTAGACAAGACACTACTGGCCTCGTATTTCCACTCACCTTAACTTACTGTAATACCGTACTCAAGTGCATATCTAAATTAATTTCTTTAAATATCTTAAATCTTATCCTTTAGTTCATCAGCTTAATCTGTGACTCCTTTAATATTTTAATCAATATCATTGAATTTATTGAAATGTAATTAATTTAATTAAAATAACCCCCCACACAAATATTAAGATTCATATCTTAATTCTCATTCACAAAATGCATCATTGGTGAAATAATATATTTATTCTGATTTCCAAGATCGTCTATTAATTAATCTAACTTCCTAACTTTTTCTTAGGCTGAAACTATTTAAATTCTTATAAACGTAAAATTATCCTTTGAATTTACTCACATAAAACTTAACTAGTTGACAAAATGTAACCAACCCCTCACCCTACTTTATATCTGATCTTTATCTTCACATGCTTCCCGAGGGATCATGCCCCCTCCTTATCTGTTCTCCTATTTTGATCTATATAACTTTCTGAAATTATGTTAAATCCAAATGTGATTAATATGATTCGTACAGAATTTATATTTTTAAACTTGAATTCATATTTTCATTTATACCCGGTTTGATTCATAGTCATAAAGAAATATTATTATTTATTCTGCGTTGTCCCTTTAAGTAACTGTCCTTCTAAATGTCAAATGACGTTTTATTTTTGAGTAAAGGTTAAAATAAATGTCGTAATTTTAAGTTGTTTTTTTATGTTGTCGTCTTCCCAGACATAAGTTCACTTGCAACCTTATTTCGAAGACTCGGTAGTTATAAATTTTGTTGACAACTGGTTTTTAAGAATAGTGTAAAAGTTAATAATAAAACCCTTTTACCTATTACAAAAATAAGTATTAGTGTCACTCCTCGTAGTTGCGGTTTAACAAATGCACACCTTACCTTTTTTCAGAAAAGCTTATACTTATACTTCGCTGAATTTGTGTGTTGAATGTTTACTTAGAATTTATACTTTTAACATTTCTTACTACGACTAAATAATTATAGTTACCCTTATTTTACTTATTTAAAATTTAAATCTTTAGTTAAACTTCTGATTTTTACATTTAAATTATCTGAAATTTAAATGTTTCTTTAACTGCCTCCTGGATCGAATATTTTTTGTGAGTCGTACTCATTTAAATTTGATGTCCCTGACAATTGTGGTACAAAATTAAAATTTGGAGGTTGATGTGTTGGATTGGTTGTTAATCTGGGGTTACCTGCATTGTTATTTCTATTAATTTGTCTATCACCCGACTTTATTTGCCTTGAAGGTCCTTGGTTCCTATTGATACTCTATACTAGGATGTGGACATCTTCTATTTTGCTCTGGCGTGTGATAATTATTGTAATATCTCTGCCTATCTTGTCCATTATTAATTTCTCTGATTTGAGGGTTAGACGATTGCCTGTTTGATTGATCATTGATTTCTTGATTTCTTTGATATTTATCGTCAAATGCTATTAATACTCTCTATACTTCTTTAATGTTTTGTTTATTTATGCTAATGAGAACGTCTTGTACTGGAGTTGGAAAATGATTCATTAGAAGACCTATCAATCTATCCTCTACTACTGGGTATCGCAAATATTTCGACTGTGTCACAAATTTATTGAAATATTCACTCATAGTACCATCCTTGTCGTTATATTTTCCATTGAAAATTAATTGTAGAAAATCATCCTGCATGTTTTGAGACCAATATTTTTCCAAAAATATTTCCCTGGCCTGTTCATATGTTTCCCATTCACTCTCTATATTATCTGCCCAAGATTTTGATAAAAATATTTCTATTTTGACCTTTTCATTAATTTTTTCTTCTTTAAATACTCTTTCTCCTTTGTTTATGTACTGTAATGCTGAAATATTTCCTCTCTTCCCTTTAAATTTGGGAATAAGTGCTAATGACGTTTATCTTAACCCTTTAGCAAATAGGTTGGTAGTATCGTGTAAATTACCAACTTCTCCAAGATTAATTTGGGGTTCAACCACAAAATCGGTAAATTTTTTATCTAATGACTAGACTGCCTTAGTAACAATCCATTTATCTGTTCTTTAATTAAAATTTTATTCGTGTCTTGCTGAGAACCAAGTACTGATTTTACCTAAAAAAAAATTCCAGTGTGTTCTACCTGAAGGTCCAGATTCCCAACTTTAATTTCTACTTCCTTTAACCCTTTAATTGGTTCTTGTTCTATTGTTTCTATTTTATTTTCACTAGCCGTAACCTGTTCCATTAATTTGAATTGTCCCTTCCTTAAATTTTCTTGTGTTTCCACCAAAATCTTTTTTACATTTTCCCCTTCTAGTACTTTTTTATCTACTTCATTTAACTGTACTGCAAAGTTTTGATGAACCGTCTCTAATTGGTCAAATTATTGCTCTATATAACCAAATCTCTGCTCACAAAACTCCTTAATTAACTCTATTTTATCACTTAGTTCTTTATTGATTTGATCAAGTTTAGTCTGATTTGCATCTATTTTCTGATTAATTGCTTGGGTATTTGCATATATTATCTGATTAATTTCTTGTCTACTTGTATCTATATCCTGTTTAATTTCCTGTTTAGTTTCTTGGCTACTTGCATCTATTTTCTTATTAGTTTCCTGGCTACTTTTTTCTATTTTCTGATTAATTTCTTGTAACATTTTCATAAGTTGATTTAAATCTACTATTGGTTGCACAAATGTTTGTTCCCTATTCTTTTCTCGCCCTTCCTCATCTACTATAACATTTCTTTGTGTATATTTTTCTAGCCTATCTCCTCTGCAATTGACTATTCATTGTCCTGCTCGCTTTCTCTTATTTCCTCATTGGATTGTTCTAGAATTAAATTATGTCTAGGTCTATTTTCATATTCTACCTTATCAGAGGAGCTACTAGCGTCACTATTATAATTTGAATCGGGCATATATAATATATATATTATATATATATATATATATATATATTACAACTCAAAACGTGTACACAAATATCAATAGACAAAATATTGTGAAAATAAAAGTATATTAAATAAAATTATTGTATTATTTCTTCTTATATACGAAATTATTTCTCGACCTATATCTAAAACACCTAACCTTCCATTCTTCCACCGTGTGAACGTTATGTTTTGTTAGGTTGGTTAATATTTGTATTCAGAATATATACTATATAGGGTGGTTTCTGTTGAGAGAGAAAACTTTAATGTGGGCATTTGATGAAAAACCACTTAACAAGTGAGCAAAAGAGCCCAACCCAGAGCCTTTTAGTAAACATTAAACGTAGCTTGGAATGATTTGTCCTTCAAACCAGTGTAAAGGTTTCTTACATAATCAGATTAGAGATGATTGGAGAAATGCTTGGCACCTTGATGGTTTTTAAGATATAATAACTATGTGAGACAAATGGAAGGATGTGAACACATCCCCCAAGAAATATAAACAATGTTTTCAATGTGTTTCCAATTCCCAAATGATATGGTTTATTTTATTATTTATTTATTTTCACTGGTCTGAGAAGATAAAATAGTATTTACATGCTCACAGTAATTGAGTTTACCTGCACTAACACTATATTAGCGTTAACAGTTTTACATTCAACCCCTTTGGTCCTCTTTGTGGTATTATGACTCACACTGATATTAATACAAAAATAACGATAGTAACGCATGAGTAGTGGGGGTGGCGTTTGGGAACCCCGCTTCCGCCAACGGGTCAAAACACTCACATCCTGTTTGAGTACCGTTATAATTGACCTACTTTCCTCTGATTGGCTGCTATAAATAGCCTCCTTCCCCCACCAATTTTGACTTGCTTTCCACATCCGCCTCCCACATTGGTTCCTCTGTCACAAGGCTCAGCCTTCCCTCTCCAACCCTGGCACCAGTATGTCGGCCCGACAAGACAAGAATAGATATTGAGGTCATTGCCCGGGGCAACAGGGTTTTTCCCTGGCACCAGTATGTCGGGCAGACAAACAAGAATAGATATTGAGGTCATTGCCACGGGCAACGGGGGTTTTCCCTGGCGTCAGCTTGACGGCTCACAAGACAAGAATAGATCTTGACCTCAACAACCTTGGGTTTTCCCAATGACGTAATCATTGCATGTTATGTCGCAACCCTGGCGCCAGGTTGGCGGGCAGACAAGACAAGTTGAGACTGGCGTCAGGTTGTCGGGCAGACAAGACAAGAATAGATATTGAGGTCATTGCCCGGGGCAACGGGGTTTTCCCTGGCGTCAGCTTGACGGCTCACGAGACAAGAATAGATCGTGACCTTGATAACCTTGGGTTTTCCCAATGACGTAATCATTGCGTGTTATGTCGCAACCCTGGCGCCAGTATGTCGGCACAACAAGACGAGTTGAGACAAGCTTAGATATCGAGGCCATCGACACGGGCGCCAGGTTGGGGGGCAGACAAGACAAGTCGAGACAAGAATATATCGTGTGACGTCAAACGAGGGAGGGGGTGGCTATAAAGAGGGTTGCCCACTTGGTTGTCTATTTATAAACGTTTGTAGAGCGGTCCAATATGGACAAGTTACAGCAGCTGGTAAATATCGTCGACGCGGTGCAGACCGTAAAATTGTGTGATCTAGCCGTAAATCAAAAGTACTCGGTTGATAAACTAAAAGCCGTCAATACAAAGTTCGGGAGACGTCTAATAGCCTACCTAGACGGCGAGTTTTGTGTATTTCTACCCTGCCGGTTTGGTACTCTTACAGATGAAGACGTGTGTGAGTTAAATAAAGAAAAACTGGTATTTACCTGCGCCGGAGTAAAACCCGGTTCACTTACCATTGTGAACTTTGAACGCGCTTAAGAGACACGGCAGTTAACAACAACAACGGGCAGCGGAGCATAGGGGACTCTACAGGACGTTTAGCTCTCAGGTACGCTCACCATGCTTCGATCCGGCTATATTAATTTAATGTTTGTGGGCCATACGATGGGGGCGTGCCTATATGACGGGAGAGAATGTTCACAGTGTGGCGGTGTGTGATAGACAGGTAATTTACAAAGTAGAGGAGCGAGGCTACATAGAGTTTTGTGACTCTACCTGTCACACGATACGAGCGACGGAAGTACTACCCTACGAGAGAATCGTGGGAACGTATATGTGTGATGTAACGTGCGCCGTTTACAATTTCCGCAAGGGGGACGTGGTAGCTGTGTTACCCCGACCTCCACCGCCACCCTTCCGAGCTCCACACCATCCGTCACCGTACTTCACACCGCCGCCGCCGCCGCCGCCCTCAGAGAAGCAGCCGTACACACCCCAGAGTCACAGGCGTGCCCAGCCCCAGAGTACCCACCACCTGAGTCGTCTACCCACCACACGTCACAGGCGTACCCGTCGTCAGAGTCGTCTGTCTACCAGTCAGTAGAGTCACCTGCGTGCCCACCGTCCGAGGCGTCTACCTACCAGGCGTCAGATTCACTTGCGTATCCACAGTCAGAGTCGCCTGTTTACCAGCCAGCAAAGTCAGCTGCGTGCCCACCACCACCACCTCCGGAGGTAAAGTCTGAAGAACCTGTAAATCTCGAGGATTTAACAATTTACAAAAATTATTCAAATGTTAAAATTATAGGTGAAACGCCCGCCGACTACATACTCAGCCTGGGCAGTTTCGGTAACGTTTTCCTTCCAAAGTCAATCTATTATTTGGATTGTAAGCGCTTTAAATCTAAAGCACGCTGTATGATATATCTCGGAGGACAAAGTGTGATGTTTAAAAGTGAATTAATAAACTAGACGTACTCTGCTGCTGTCATAGGAGCTAGTGGTGAAATTTTGAAAAAAAAACCGTTAAGAGCGAGTGTTTATTTCTTTTGCTGCATCTCCAATTGACATTATGCCGTTTAAATGCTGCGTTTGTGATGGATCCTACGCAAAGCTATCCAATCTTATTCGGCACAAAATTCAATGTCATCAAACTGCTGCTCACCAGGATACCTGTTGGGACGAGAAGGTATTATGCAGTGCGTTAGACCTGATCGAGAAAGAGGAATACAATCTTGTCAAGTGCTTAAACGAACTTGAGAAAGACAAAAGTTATAACGTTGTGCTATCTGAAGAGCCCGAACCTAATGTTATTGTGCTTGAGTTTGTTGGAAGAGTAAGATTGCCAGGTAAAAACTGTGGAGACATTATCAATATACACTCTAGTGCCTCTCAACGTGTCTTGAACTATTTTGGAGGTGGCTCCTACTCATTTTCTAGATGGTAGATGTCTTTTATATGTATTGGTCAAAACACCTAAATAACATTGCTGCTTGTTGTGAATGTTTTAAATTAACCAATTGTTGATTGTCAATAAAAAAAACTAACAATAAAATTGACTCCTACTCATTTTCTAGCTGGTAGATGTCTTTTATATGTATTGGTCAAAAGACCTAAATAATATTGCTGCTTGTTGTGAATGTTTTAAATTAATTAATTGTTGATTGTCAATAAAAAGACTAACAATAAAATTGACTCCTACTCATTTTCTGGCTGGTAGATGTATTTTATATGTATTGGTCAAAAGACCTAAATAATATTGCTGCTTGTTGTGAATGTTTTAAATTAATCAATTGTTGATTGTCAATAAAAAGACTAACAATAAAATTGACTCCTACTCATTTTCTGGCTGGTAGATGTATTTTATATGTATTGGTCAAAAGACCTAACTAATATTGCTGCTTGTTGTTGTTGTTGTTTTAAATTAATCAATTGTTGATTGTCAATAAAAAGACTAACAATAAAATTGACTCCTACTCATTTTCTGGCTGGTAGATGTATTTTATATGTATTGGTCAAAAGACCTAACTAATATTGCTGCTTGTTGTTGTTGTTGTTGTTTTAAATTAATCAATTGCTGATTGTCAAAAAAAAAAACTAGCACTAAAATGTCGTTATTATTTTTAAATCCTCGGCTGGACAATCAAAGACCTGAAGGAGACGCCAACATTGTTGTGACTTAGTTTGCTATCCAAAGATAAATTAAAAGGGTTGAATTGCTTATCTAATCCATAATATATATTTACGAGTATATCTTACCCCCTTAATGTGAACAAACCAGTACACGTACTAAGATACATATGTAAGCCAAAGTTTCCAGGGCTCGATTCCCGTGTGCAGGTGTAATTTTTTTCAGAATATGATATGTATTAAATGGTGAAGGAGAAACGCTACATATAAAGGAGGCAGCAGCTTTCTCATCACGGCGTTAGGAAGACTGCCCGCTGCGCCAAGTGTCCAGAAAGAATGTATAACTCTCTCTCTCTCTCTGTGAAGGGAGACATGTATTTGTCTGTTAATCTATGTCGCGTGGTCAATGGTCAAGACGTCTAAGGAATCACTTGGCCGCAAGGCGTTAGCATGTCTGTCTGTCCCCCCCAGAGTCAAGTGTCCAGGCTTCGATTCCCTGTATGACTGAAAATGATGGTTTAAAGGGGAGGGGAATGGGAACTAGTACACCAATTGAAGCAAAGAGTCGGTCTTACACATGCCAGGGGTTCAAAACCCTATATTAGCCACATGTCATGATGTTTTTTCTGGGAGAGCGGATTCCCGTAAGGTGCTTCCCTGTCTCACTCTCCGTGGCTTCGTTGAAACAGCAACAATAAATTTAACGTTCGCAAAAATATTTACTTTTACAAAAAAATCACAAGTAATACAATTATGAAAATCTTGAAATTATTTTAAATTAATATGTTGATGAAACTATATACGCTGATATAATATATAACATTTACACTAAACAAATTAGTTACTTAAATAGCAACCAAATATTTAATTTCCGAAAAAATATTTTGATCTAATAATAATATATTTACTTTTACAAAAAAAAAAAAAAAAAACCACAAGTTTTACAATTATGAAAATCTTGAAAATATTTTGATATAATAATATATTTAGTTTTACAAAAAAACAAAAAAAAAACACAAGTTTTACAATTATGAAAATCTTGAAAATATTTTGATATAATAATATATTTAGTTTTACAAAAAAATCACAAGTAATACAATTATGAAAATCTTGAAATTATTTTAAATAAATATGTTGATTAAACTATGTATACGCTGACATAATATTTTGATACAAAAATATATTTACTTTTACAAAAAAAAACACAAGTAATACACTTATGAGGATCTTGAAATTATTTAAATTAATATGTTGTTACGTTTTAAATATGAAACTATATATCCTTTAACGTCCAAATAAGCCTCCATATAAATCTATGTAATTGAAAACATTTAACTTTAAGCTTTAATCATGATAATCTAATATTTGTTTGATTATTCAATTTTACATATTATGTTATTTTAAAGTGTTATGAGCCTCGTTGTTACACCTTCATTACACTATAGGGCGTTTTACATGACAGTTTTATCATCCAACTATGTCAAATAAAAATTTGTATACAACTAAGTATTTAAATTAACATATTTGTATAAATTGTACATTTTTTTGACATTAATGAATATATTTGTCAACAATTAACTTGATATGAAATTGTTCTAATAATACACCATCATGATTTAATATTATATTTGTGTTTTGCTTATCATACATGTTTTCATACACCCTCATGACACTTGTTCTCAATATATTCACAGCTGATCCCACATTGATGGTGGAGTTGCTAAATTTATGTAAGGTATTTCGTAATCATTTCCAGGGGGATGCATCATACCTCCATTCAGACCCATGTCTATAGAGAGGGTCTTGTTGACATCATTGGTAGCGGGGGGCATTGCACCCCTGTTAAGAACCATGCTGTTGGAGGGGGATGCTGAACCCCCATTCGGAAGCCACTCGGGCTTAGCTCCTCCTGAGCTTATGATGGTTTTCTGGACAGGACTGTTTCCACTGGGACCCTTGTTGCAACATTTGCAGCGGTATATGTGTCTAATGGTCTTCACAATATGACGTGACGAGGAAGGCAAAGGGGGACTTCCGTACGATGGTTGATGGCTGAGTCTTACTATGTATTCAGCCTGTCTAGCAATAAGAGATTTGGCCTTCGCCAGCTCAACTCGTAGATGAACGATTTCTATAGTACACACATGAAACACATATATAAGATATATTAATTATTGTAGTTAGCCATTGAAAAATATTGAAAATAGCCCCAACTTAAGGGCCATTGAACAAATAAATTTGAACCAGAAAAGCCCTAGTTATGTCTCTGCACGTCAACACTAACTTCTCGTTTGAATCAGCTATCTTCAGATCTAAGTCAAAATAATGGGGGAACATCTTGCGCATCACTGAATCTACATCAAAATCGTCATCAATCGGAGTGGTGATTGATTTTAAATCTGGTGATTTGGTATTTATTAAAAAAAAGGTTATTCTTATTTATAATGAAATAAAAAACTTCTCCCGTTGATTAAAAATACAATTAAACTTTATATATATATATATATATATATATATATAAATAGTATTAAGTATACTACGCTTAAATTAGTTTATTTTAGATAAATAAGTAACTGTATTATTGATAATGTAAAAGAGCTCATGTGTTAGTAAAATTGGCATAATACCATCAGGTATTTAATATATTAATGTTATATTTGTTGTAATATAAAAGAAGTGGAACGCCCAGATCTATGACAGCTCTCTCTCTCTCTCTCTCTCTCTCTCTCACACACACACACACACACACACACACACGGCGTATCGGTGAGCGATAGACATGTAATTTACAAAGTAGCGGTGCGAGGCTACATAGCTGGGGCCTTGAAGGTCGTTAAATCACATCGAGGAACAGAAATGTTAAATTTAAACATCATTCATTAACCTCCTTGGAGTTACACGACCTCATGAGTTCGTTGAATGTACATTTATTCAGATAAACAGGTGATCATATCAACTGTATCGAGTCATTTTAAAGCAATAAGCGTAGTTGAAAACTAATATTACACCGTCAATGATGATGAGCCAAATAGTAATTACTTATTTCAACTGTATCGAGTCATTTTAAAGCAATAAACGTAGTTGAAAACTAATATTACTCCGTCAATATTTAATGATTATGATGATTCAAATAGTAATTACCTATTCTATTTTGATCTAAATTAGAAAGATCGGTTCAATGCTTCTCTAGAGAAAATGGGATTTGATTCATATATATAGAGAGCTGTTTTAGAATAACCCTGCCTTCTTCACGTGAAAATATAAAGCTACGGAGCGCTTGATTAGACAAAACCATGGAAAATTCAACAACAGCCACATCAGATATTTCAATTATCTTCTTTTACATAACTTATAAAGTGTTTGATTTAATGTTCATAAACCATGTTTGGAGTCAACATTTTGGTCTAACCGGTTAGGGTCAATCCCGTAACTTCCTATAAATACTATCAACATTTATTTCTAAAATGGAAACTTGAACGTAATTATCTGGTGAACTGGAACAAAGTATTATTATTATTTAACACAACAGCTTACTACCCCCGTTCGCCTTATATGCTTAAAAACTAATGTATTAGGAATTTGAAAGGTTGAATTTAGAGGAAGTAAACACACATTTGCGCGGTATGAGAGTGGAAAAAAAACTAATCTTATTTCACCCACACAAGATTCGAGGGAGGGAATCCTTAAATCAGTGGACGGATACTCTACCAACTAAACTAAGGTGTCGGGTTAAATGGGTACCCTGGGAGTGTTTGTTTGACATTGCAACAGAAAACTTAAGACCCTTAGAGTTGAGGGGATTGTTTGATGTTTAGGTTACTTTACAGATGTTGCGAGGAAAGCCTACTTAACGGTTTCTACACCGATACAATAAACAACAGTGGGAGAAATCACCTTAATATTTTCCCTGGCTGTGATTTACATGAGTAGGCCAGTAGGAATGGTATGCGTCACCGCCTGGAAGTCAGAAAGATGTTTACATGCTAGGAATGCGTAGACGACACATAACGTACATATAGATGTGAAATTACTTTTACTCTTTGTGTCAAAATAGTAATATAGTTGAATGATAAAGCCGGCAGTTGAAACGCTCAAAATTGTAATGAAGTGTAACAATAATAATAATAATATTTAGCACCGCGTATTACTACCCGTTCGGGTTATACGCTTTAAGTACTAATTACGCTAAAGGATTAGGAATTGGGAAGGTTTAATTAGATGAAGTGAACCTGCATTTGCGTGGAAAACCATTTAGGAAAAACCACCCACAGTTCACCCGACCGAGATTCAAAACTCGCCCTTTCCTTGATGGAATATATTTTGCGTAAGGTACATGACGCTAATATTTTGATGGTGGCATCCTTTGCTGAAAAGATCGACGACCATTTCGTTGGCTTCACGCTACAGGTCCTCCAGGATAATCAGCTGTGGAAAGTCATTACAGACGTCATCCATTTCCGGCAAACCCTTACAGAATATGACGTGGGGACTTGTCCCGTCTTGTTCGAATCCCGGTTGCCATAAAGCATAATACCATGTGATTTTATCAAATTTAGCGTCACACATTGTGTCCAAGTGACGGATAAAGTCTGCTACAAAATGTGACTTTCCACAGCCGGACGGGCCGCTTATGATGGCCGAAAATGAATGTTTCAACTTGTCCATAATGTTTGAGACTGAGCTTATAAGCTATATGAGCTTGTATTTATAGGATAGGAGGGAGGTGTGGGGGTATAGACGTTAAAACACAAACATAACAATTTTAACAATATTTATTTGGTCATGAAAAAGTATATACACAGTGTAAAGTATACCGTGAATATTTACAATATATAATTATTAGTATAAACATAACTGGTTTTGTTTACAATATTTATTTACACACAGTGAAAAGTATACTGTGAATATTTACAATATGGGGGAATAGTGGCCTCGGTACTAAATAAAGATGGTTTTAATTTAAAAGAAAATAAATATATATACAGTTTATTATATATTTTTGAATAGATTTAAAATAAAGATTTCTACAATCGGTTTATTATACTTGACTAGAAAGAAAATAAATATATACACAAACAATTTATTAGATTTAAAATAAAAAATTATTACAAACAATTTATTATAATTAAAATATATATACAAATAAATAATTGACTAGAAAAAATCAGGTAGGTGGAGGACTGTGCTGGCAAATAAAAAAATATAAAAAAAGTATCCCGGGTGCATAAAAAAAAAATAAAAAAAATATGCTCGTTTTCATGCAGAAAAAAATATGAAAAAAAAAATTCAAATCTTTGAAAAATGGTATGTCAGTGGAACTGTCTAGAGTGAAAGAAAAAAAGATGGTTATTCAGCCCGTCTAAATAAGCACCTTTTATTCGTGGCGAGCGCGTTTACAAGGACTCTGATACCCAAACGGCAACGTATTAAAATCATCTGTTATCCGGCGTTTGGTGTACACGGGCCGGTAGACTTTAGTCTGCGAAACGGTACATACAGTCGCAAGACCTTTTCTTACAATTTTCTGCGGTATCTGTATGTATCTTTCCGCAGCCTGTTTGGTGACCATCGCTTTCAAAACTTCAAAATTAACATCGTTCCGGTTGCCATAGTTTATGGTGATCCCGCGAACCTTGCACACCGTTTTTGTTTTGGCAGGATCGCCGCCAACACAAACTCGGTAAGCGTAATTTTAGGGGCCACCAGATACAAAGGCGCTAATGTAGCTTCCCGGACCGTAATCCTGAAGTTCATCAGTGAGGTCACCTAAAAAGTCTCCGGTCGGTGGACTCCAATCACCGGGGCGTTCGGTGAATAGAACGCTATCTGTATCATGATATAAAACGCGGTCCCCCAATTGTTCAAGGATGCTGTATAAGTGCAACCTAGCCATAGCAGTCGTGTAGCACGCCACCGCCACACTCGTGTTAGGGTTAGAGTGCAACGCGTCAAGCGCATCCTTGTAATTGAGGAACATAACCTCCTCATTTACATCAATGACGCTGTCCACGGTGATGTACGGATCCGTCAGGTACTTGTGGACGCCCTGATAGTCGTTGACAACGGCTACGTGTGGTAAATCGGGTCTTTGCCCAAACTTTCCCCTTAGTGAATTTAAAAAAAGTTTAGCCAGAGTGCGGAGACCAGGGTTTTTACAAACAGAGCCGAAATCTAGTTTTACCCCTTCCCTTTCCTCATAATTTTGAATGTAAGCTAACTTTTCCTCTTGTGAGGTACACCACTCTGGCCATCCGCTGGCTTCTTGTTTAATTTTTAAAAAAGTATCAATGTACCCGTGAAACAGGCTGCCAGAACGCATCTGACGGTCATAAACAGATACATTGTACTCCCACACTTCGTGCACTGCTTCAACGGTGTAGCCTTTCTCAACGGCTTTCCGGATCTCGTCAATAACCCAGACGCCGGTCAACCATCGATCTTTTTTGTCATCGTGCTGACACGCGCCTTGGTTTTTCTCCTCCCCGCATTTCCTGCACAAGATGAACATTAGCTTGTCGTGCATCCGGGTAGGCAATACGGGCAGGAATAAATCTCGCGGAGGCGTCACTGTAACTTTGGCTATGCCTTCTACTTGATCTATAGACGGACAATTTGGTTCCAAGTGAATTTTGGGGTGGCCGACTGGGTATTTTTTGTATTTGCAAACGTATGGATACAATGAACACACATCCAAGTACTTGATCTTCTATCCACAAGAAAGGTCTGTTTCGTGGAAGAGCTTTATACAATTTGTACGCCCGCCAAAGAATGCATCCCTGGGACTGAGAGGTTCATTGGTATACACCTCTTTCCGGAGTACAAATTGCTGCAAGTCCTTGTCTGTGCGTTTCATCGCATTAAACATGCACTCCCACATCTCTACGACCGTGTAGCCGGCATTCTTAAACTTTTCCAAACAAGCCATGGTCGCTTCATAACGCCTCTCCATGGTCTCGTGGGGACTATTTTTGACGGGGGTGGTCCTGTCAGGGTAACAGAGAGGGCACCCGTGCCAATAACAGCCCCAAAACTGGAAGACGGTGGTGGTATCTCCAGCTTTAACAACACCGTCTACACGTCGCCCTAACACATATTCCTCACGGCCGTTACCCGCATGAAGAATAGAGACACCGCGCTGATGGGTCTCCCAGCAGAGCCATTGTACAGCGACGTGCGACTGTTGGTCTGCGCACCGATAGCCACCGTTAGGGATAATACCGATAGTATTCTCCTTAAGATGACTTCGAAGTTAAACCAACATGGCCGCTCCAGCTATCGTACACGCCTCTCTGAAAGGATCCACCTTTGCTTTCTCCATGAGCATCTCTCTAAACTTCAGGCAGGCCTTCCTTAGGATCTCTACATCTTTCACACAGTACAGTTCCAACTCGCGTTTAAAATCAAAGACATAATTTTCTTTGACCAACGCGTCATACCACTTCTCAAAGTGCTCCTTTCCCTCAACTGACATCTCGCCGATGCCGTAGTCCTCCTTTGGCGGCAAGGGACCCCTATACCCCGCGTTTTCTTTTTTATTGATAAAATGGGGGAAATGTCCCTTGGCCAAAGACTCGTCCAAGCCGAAAGTTTTGGGCAATTTGGACAGCGACATCGGGAGAAAGTTCAGTGAGTCAATAAAGTGGAGCGGGCCGTAACGCATGGACATGATTTTCCCACCGTTCATTATAAATTCTAGAGTCCATTTTTTTACCTCCATCATGTATCTTAAAATAAAATTACCATTATAGGATTTAGCGTTATGGCCGAGGAGGGTGATATCCTTAGATTTTGAAGCTTTAATTTGTTCTATAAATTTAAAAAATTGGGCCATTGTGGTATCACCCTTGAATATGCGAGTTCTATCGCCCCCATAGTCGGTGCAATGATAGTCATTTGCATCTATATGAACACAAGCCTTACAACACGTTTGCACGACACAGAGGTTAGGTCCGTGCAAGTAAGTGCCTGCCGCACCTTGAAGAAGCGTTTCTTGTCTGCATTCAAAATCATAGAACACAAACATGAAATTGCTCTTTTCCAGTGACGGCTTGGATGGGGCCTGCTTCATATAGCAGAAATGACCAAAAGGGCGATGGGTCTCGCATACTCTACAAAAAGTCTCATAACACCTATGTGAAAAATTTGATCTTTCCAAACTGAAAAATTGCCCGCATACCTCGCAAACCTTTTTGACATCACTGACCGACCTGTGACCGCTGAAAAAACCGGTACGTTTATGGTTATCAAAGCACGTCTGGTTTGTGAACCAACGCCCACAGTCTTGACAGACCACAGATCGGCCTCTACTACAAACCGCTTTAGCGTAGCACTTTTTGCACACGGATGCACATTTGTGCTCGTTCTTTGTGTTGAACGGCACACGGCACTCACGGCAAAAGTACGAGCACTTAAATGCGGCTGTCAAGGATGTTATGACATCAAAATGGTTTTGCTTGTCGTCATGAAAATACAAATCAAGGTGCCCCTTAAAGGAATGTTCGGAGGGAGTAGGCCCCTCATATAAGACCTGTCTCCCCCGACGCTCCCTGAACACTGTGATTTTGTATTCGGAGAGGTATGTTTGAAATTGTTTCAGCTCGGTTAGCCCACCACCTTTCAAAAGATTCACACGGGCATCATGGCATAAATCATCTGCTTTGTATTTTTGAATATTACGACCCTCTTTGATATGTTTAAAGGTGTTCACATCCATGCATCCTGGTTCTCTTTTATTGTCACATATATCTTTGGCGACAACCAATGCATGGGCTAGGCAAAGTGTGTCGTCATTTTGAATCGTAATGATCCCTTGGTTTTTACGGCTATATGTGCTAGCGGGAGCGAGTTTATCACAATATCGTCCACTTCCACGAGGCTCCTTAAAGTGGCAGAATTTAACGTACAGGGGTGCTGTACTCAAAAACAAAGTATTACTTTGCAACACGCGACTTACGTTATCAAGCACTGCTCGGGCGTCTAACTGGTCTGCTCGCCTGAATGAGACGTACACAGGGCTCAACGTAGGGTCAGTGCTGTTCAAAAGTAAGCCGACGTGGTCATCGGCGCTAACGCCTTGGTCCTGCAGCCGATGGAGCAAATTAGTAATTTGTTCTTCAAGCCAGCTTAATGCGTCACGACCGCTTGCTGGAGCACCAAGCTGTACGGTAATTTCTCTATCGGTATAAAAGAAACGCCTCAATTGTTTAATCCTCTCTTCAACGATACGAAGAGGGACGCCATTTTGCAATGCTCCGCCTATCTGACATACCGGGCCACTAAATCCCTGTTGAAGGGCCGAAGATGGTCCAGCTGTAGCCGGCTCCACGATCCCCGTCTCCCGCACTGCTGCTGGGACTCGCTCACCGTCTCCCTGGCTCGCAGTCAGTGCTCCTGCAGTGTGGTGAGCGGGACTAGTAGCCGGCGGCGGTGGGAAGGCCGTCCCTCCATTTACGGTCTCCAATTCAATTATAACACATGTCAAAGTAAACACTGTTACAAACATGCGCGTATTTTTTATAAAATATGTTACATAATTGCTTTAACTGAATCCAACATTCCGCCAAATGAGTGAAAAAACGCCGGTAGTTTAATAAGGCAAGATTCGAACCTTAAACTCTTTCGGCCGCGGCCGTCTGGCTCTACACAAATCAAACGCTATAGCCAACACAGCGCAGGGTAAATTTTAGTGCGCGAAACTATATATTTTGTTGACATAATAAATAACATTTACACAAAGAAAATTAGTCACTTAAACTGTAAGCCGAAATTAGAGGAAGTGCAGCCGCATTTTGCAAGGAGGGAGAATGGAAAATCTATTAGAAAAACTTTCAACATAAATTACTATGTAATATTAAATACAACTTTAAATATCGTTTAATTTTAGAGAATATATTTTGTTGACATAATAAATACTGTAACCCTGAATTAGAGGAAGTGCACCCGCATTTTTCAATGAGGTATAATGGAAAATCTATTAGAAAAAACCTCCCACATAAATTCCTAGACCACCTAAACAATATATAATTTTCCTGCGTGAGGAAGTGGACCAGCATTTTGCAAGGAGGGAGAATGGAAAATCTATTAGAAAAATCTTTCAACACAAATTTCTATGTAATATTAAATACAAATTTAAATATTGTTTAATGTTAGAGAATATATTTTGTTGACAATAATAAATATTGTAACCCTGAATTAGAGGAAGTGCACCCGCATTTTGCATAGAGGGAGAGTGGAAAATCTATTAGAAAAACCTCCCACATAAATTCATAGACCACCTGAACAATATGTGATTTTCCCGCATTCTCTTGTTCACTAAACGAACTAGTACAATTGACTTGAAATGAGCAGCTGACAAGAGTTTCGAACTAGTACCGATATAACTATGTTTGCGTGAGCGAGAGAGAGCATGAGCTACACATATAGTATATTTTCAAACTAGTGGATACTTACATATCAGCCTGTCGATAGTGTCCAAATCTGTCCAAACAGAGGGGGACGCTGGCGATAGGGGCGCAGGAGAGAGGATGCCTGGGACGGGCCTGAGTACGTCAGTGACGTCGTGCCTGGCACAGACCATTGGGGGCCCCTCCGGCTGGGTAGATGTCGGCACGCCTGTCGCTACGCTGCCCAGAAGGCCCTCATCCAGCCCATATGGATCCCAGTAGTCTGAAATTAAATAAATACATATTAATTACCATTTACAGAAAATAAAAAACACACTGGCAAGTTTATCATAGGCAGCTAATTACCCATGGACCAGTCACCATCCGCTCTACAAATCCCCTCATCTGTAAATTGCATCAACTGGTCCAGGTTAGTGGGATCCACAGGTTGCGCCGCCACGCCGAGCGTTATGGGCTCCTCATCTAACAAAGAAGAAGAAAATACCACTGTACAGACTGACATGACAATCAAATTAGAAACCATTAAAATATACAAAACGAATTAAACTTACTCAAATTTATCCCGTTTTCCAGAGCGTTAAAACTCATCTCGATCTTTATGTTAGCCAATTACAAATTGAAATGACCGAATGTAATGATCGGGGTTCTATTTATACCCCAGTCAAACGATCTAGACTTGTCCCAACATGTCTTGTCTGCCCGCCAGCCTGGCGCCAGGGTTGCGACATAACACGCAATGATTACGTCATTGGGAAAACCCCAAGGTTGTTGAGGTCAAGATCTATTCTTGTCTCGTGAGCCGTCAAGCTGACGCCAGGGAAAACCCCCGTTGCCCGGGGCAATGACCTCAATATCTATTCTTGTCTTGTCTGCCCGACATACTGGCGCCAGGGAAAAACCCTGTTGCCCCGGGCAATGACCTCGATATCTATTCTTGTCTTGTCGGGCCGACATATTGGCACCAGGGAAAACCAGATGCCCGAGGCAATGACCTCAATATCTATTCTTGTCTCGTCGGGCCGACATACTGGCGCCAGGGAAAAAACCCGTTTCCCAGGGCAATGACCTCAATATCTATTAACAATCATCAAGAACCAACATGTCCAGGGTTGGTAGTCGAGGGGGAGGGGGGAGGCGGATGTGGAAAGCAGGTCAAAATTGGTGGGGGAAGGAGGATATTTATAGCAACCAATCAGAGGAAAGTAGGTCACTCAAACATGGCGTCAGGGTGGCGAAGGAGGAGGGGGGTCTCTGGAACAAATTATCACACTCTACCACAAAGCACCATAGTGCAAGGTTCATGCTGCTTGTTCCGGGACAGAGCCTTGTGACAGAAGAGCCGATGTTCATTCTAGGCTTGTCAGCCATAGCGCAAGCTTCGTGCCGAGCCCTCCGTCAAACTGACGCCAGGGAAAACCCCCGTTGCCCGGGGCAATGACCTCAATATCTATTCTTGTCTTGTCGGGCTGACATACTGACGCCAGGGAAAAACCCGTTACCCTAGGGCATCGACCTCAATATCTATTCTTGTCTCAACTCGTCTTGTCTGCCCGCCAACCTGGCACCAGGGAAAACTAGATGCTCGAGGCAATAACCTCAATATCTATTCTTGTCTTGTCGGGCCGACATACTGGCGCCAGGGTTGGGTGGAAGGCTGAGCCTTGTGACAGAGGAACCAATGTGGGAGGCGGATGTGGAAAGCAGGTCAAAATTGGTGGGGGAAGGAGGCTATTTATAGCAGCCAATCAGAGGAAAATAGGTCAATTATAACGGTACTCAAACAGGATGTTGCAACATAACACGCAATGATTACGTCACACAAATTGGGGTCAAAGGTCAAAGGTCAAATTGGGGCCATACGCCCCACCATCTACTCGCATGAAGTGCTGAAGAATAGAATTGCTAGTAGCTGGTGCGACACACCAGTATCGCATATATACAGGTTGGGGATGCAAACAGAACTGTTTATGAGATTTCAATATTAAAGTTTATTAGCATGTACCCACCTATTAAGTTGTAAATATACTCCGACCCTCCCCAACTGACAAAAGTTACATAGATGTCTAACAAGGTAAACAAACTTTATTCAACACAAAAGCTAGGCGAATTACTGGATACCCGGAATGGGATAAAAAGCCCTAAAATTAGTTTGTGTACAAATTATTTAATAGAAGTAAAAGCCCCATAATAAATTATTAATATTCCTAGCAGCAAATCCATGATTTGAAGGAATATTATAATGGCACCAAAAATCCGTAACAAGATTCAAATAAAGAATATTAACATATTAAAAAATACTATAAATTATTTGATAGATATTAAAAACATTCAGGGGCTCCGGAACTGGGAGATCGGGGCACCTGAGCCCCTTGATCTTATTCTGGGAGCTAGGACTATTTTAAGCCCCCCCCCCCCCCATATTTACCATGCATATTAAAAATGAACTTATAAAACTATTTTCAATTCTTGGTTAACTATCATACCCAGCCCAAACCGTAGTTTCTCGATAGAAAAATAAAATTAACTATCAACACAACGACTACCATCAACTTGACAATTTTAAGTAATGAACTGTCATTAGCGTGAAAGGGCGATGGGTGCACACCTTCTTTCTTCCACTCACCTTTCCTAAGAACTTGTTTCGAAAGACAGCAAAGCTTAACATTCTTAGTAGTTGAAAAAAAAACCAGTAAACCCGGACAAAATTAGGAGAAAACTGAAAATTTCAAGATTGACTCAGAATCACATGATTAACAACATATCAAAAGTTCCATAAGTCCTCCTAAGCCCCATCCTCTTCTAGCTCTTAATAAATTCGTGACCTCCATCCTCCTTCCCCGAAATTATATCCTGGATAGGTACGCTAGATATATTTTGTTGATCTTTCAATTTTATTAATACACTTGAATGCCTACCCGAATGGATAGTTAGACGCGGTGTAAATAAACTAAAAATAGAACACTAACATTATTGTGGGTTGCTCTTTCCCCCCCTTTCACCCTCCTTTAGAATATTAACTACACAACGTGGCGAAAGAAATCAGATCACTCAACCGGCTTGCACATTCAGTTGTAATTTTGAATTTTGTAGTATTGACTGTGTGTTTATTGTGTCAATGTTCATTAGAAGAAGGGATTACTGTTTTGGTTTCAAACGGACTTAAAAGCTTAAGCAAATGTTGATCGTCAGGACAGAGTTAAATCTTTATCTGCCATGAACAATACTATACAAGAGTATAAACAAAGCGTGCAAATAAATCCACAACAGCTATGTAATAGTATTTTGTGTGTATTCCCATTTGGACTTGAGTTAATGGAGTTCTTTTCAAATGAACTAGCATCTAGACCTATGTATTTGTTTGACGAGATATCGGTGAGGAAGACTAGGAAATAAGCCCTTGACGAAGTCTTAGAATCGGTTTCTCCTTTAAAGAAAATTCACTAAAATAAACAGTGTTTGTTGTAGATGGTGCACGATAGAAATCCTAATTAAAAAATTTACATTTTCAGACTCTTACAGATAAGTTTTACTTATATTAGTTTTGTAAATTTGTTAGTCCCAACCACTTTCTCCAATTCACTCTTATCGACAAAATAAAGCTTTCATGCAATGCTCGACAATTAATAATAGTTTAAAACTGGTTTGGTCAAAATCGAATAAGAAACAATTAAGTTAATAATCGGACAAGAATTTCAATAGATTTTAGTTTGGTATTTTTGACCAAATAAAGCCCTCATGCATTTTTGACCTAATTATAAATCGTTTATAACTGGTTAGGCCAAAATCAGCTTAGAAACGATGACGAAGTTTATCGCCGGAAAAATATATTGTCACTTTGTATTATTATATATATGGGGAGGGAGGCCTCTCAAACTGTACAGAACGAATATAAACAACTATATCTCAGTGTGGTATAAGACTGAAATTTGGCAGGCAGGTTAAAATACTAAATCCAAATAACTATAAAAGTCTAGACATTTTAAAATGGGACTCCAGGAAATTGGAGTGAAGTGGGATGTGTAAAAAAAAAACTTTTGTATACTTTTGCCAACAAGCTATAAACCTATGTTAAAAAAGCTATTGAAAAACTCACTTTATTCTAATCCAACCTAGAAAGAAAGGAGACACTTTTGATTCCCTCTAGTGGAATTTTGGTAATGTGAATTGACAACACTGCTTTGCTCACGTCCTAGGCACAGTGAGCTCTATATGATACTGAACACCATTTGTAATTGAAATAAACGCGAATTACAATTACTTCAATCTTGTCGTTTGCTAGGACAAACGGGACAAACCGTGGCTTTGAAAATCTCGTTATATTGGCACAAGAGTATTACTGAAACGATTAGGGTTTGGAAAGGATGATATGCCGTTCCACTATTAAATTGCAGAGATGGTATTATGGAGCACCCATTTATTAGATTTATCCGCTTGAGACACTTTGATAATTTTTATATTATAAACTTATCAAGTTATATAAAGTTTATACACGTTTTGACAGTACATTTGGAGTCTAATTGATGTCAATAATTATTATGTATTACAGTCAGTAGAATTATCTTGAACAACTTTCCCAAACAGTCAAGCTAGCTGATTGGTCAGTAAGACGAAGCTAGGGCCGGGTCATTACCCGGTTCATGAAATCAGAGGCCGTTCCCGAGTTTCCAGAGCTCGGGGAAGTGACTCAGAAGTAGAATGGCGTTGAATAACTCCACGAGGAAGTTAATCGCATCCAAGGTCAGCTTTCGGAAGACCGCGTTACTCATACCGTCCTCTCCGGGGCCTTGTTTAATCTTAGAGTGCAAACGCCCGTGGAATTTCTGTCGCATCCGTGGGTTCAGGCTCATCCAATGGTCTTTACGAGACCACACCAACGACCTAAACCACGGGCGCAGTATGCGCCTCTAAGTGCTAAGCGAGAAAATCGGCTTTCTCCTGTTTGGAATTGACCACCACGTTCCATCCCATAATAGGTGGACTTGGTGTGGGAACCCGCATCAAGATCCTCACCATGCGCCACAGGGACCTTCCCTGTATGTGTAGGCTCTCAAATTTGTCCTCCCAAACATTGTTCTGGTATTCTTGGAACATTTAGTGAATCGCATGAACTTTTTGGCTCCAATTGGCCTTGTCTATCGGCTCCCTCAAGATTTTCCAAGCCTTCCTCAACCCATTTTTCTCCCGGACGTGCCTAAGGATATAATTATCGGACAAATAAATCTGTGACACCCTCTTAGGATGGTGCCTCAGTGTCGAAGCTTCAAGCCCTCCCCTTAGGGGGGGAATTTATTAACTCCACACCACGATTGATTTCTGCTGTTGTTTGGAAGGTAGGAGATGGGTCCAACCTATTTTTTCAACACATTTGTGAAGCTTTCCCATTCAGTGCGCCTAGGGTTTGGTTTATCAGGGTGGATCTATGAAGGACACTGTGCGTTCCAAGTTCATGATAACAGGATTGTGATCCAAGTTTAGCCCAGCTAGAGACTTCAGCACTTATTGCCATCTGATCTCTCTGTTGACAACGAAGTCAAGCACGTCTGGGAATCAAAGGGGATTGTGAGGGAAGTGGGTGGGTGCAGGAGGGTCATAGGCTACCAAGCCACGTAGATATACGTCATCGTGGAGCAATCCACCACGAGCGCACATTATCCTAGAAATCCACAAAGGGTGCTTAGCGTTAAAATCACCCCTTATTAAAACAGGAATGGTACCTCTAAGCACTACCTCCCAGCCCTCGTAGCCTGTTAAAACCGATAGTATGGAGGGAATTAGATGGAAATTAGACGTACTGGTCTAGTAGAGGTCACCAGTTGGATAGCTGGTGCTTCCATGTGTTGGAGGGGATAAAGCGAAATTGCGTAATATTCGAGGCACCTTCGGAACAAGACGGCCGTCCCACCCCTGCCCACGTCCCCGCTTGGTCTCTCTAATGACAGTTAAACTCCACCAACGAGAACCTCACTGCGGAGTGCAAGTGGTTATCTCCCAGCAGCATTACGTCAAAATGATGCTTTGTCAGTAAACTTTCAAGCTCAGCCTTCTTCCTCGCGACTCCATTGGCGTTCAAGAGTTCGACCGTGAGCTCTTTCAGCACTGGTGGTCTTCTATTTGAGTGTACTAACATGAGAGACCAGGTAGATGATAATATTTTCCATGATCGGGTAGCCATAGTTATTCCTCGAAAATTCCTGGACCTTCCTCAAGAGACTTGATAAAAATTACCATGGATTCAGTCCCGGAATAACCTTAAGTAGCTCAATGCATTTTTTGAGCTTTGTAGTCTCGTCCTCTTCTCGAGTGTATGGGGGCTAGGTAGAGGATGGGGAGTGAGAGGAATGAGAAGGAGGTGGAAGGGGATGGAGTGGGGAGTGGTAGGAATTAGTTGCAGAGGTGAGAGGGAGTGGGCATAGAGGAGCGGGTGTTTAGATAGGAGTGGTCTTGGATGGGTCCTCTACCAAAAGGGTAGAACCAGACGTGGCTGGTTCTGGAAGGGTAGCTTTGGCAGGTGTCTCAGCATGGGGTGGAGGGGCTGGTTTCCTTGACAGTTCTATGGCAAAAGATTTCACCAGCAGCTTTGGTGTTGTATTTGAGATCACGGTCACCTTATGTACCGCAACGAGCCTCAAGGTCTTCTGTTCTTCACTTGGGCCATCCATTCTCCCTTCTCGTCCCTTGGAGTCCATGCAGTCCCTGCCACCCACAAGAACCTGTAGGCAGGACAGCACCACCAAGCCGAAGATTGGGCTCCCGAGCAGTGCAGGCAGTTTGGGGGAGATGTATCTCCTCCGGGCAACCGCTCCTCTCTTGGTCACCACGACAGAAACTACACTTCAGATTAGAGCGGCAATCCGTTCGCACATAATCAAACCGGAAACAGCTCTAACACTGAACCGGACCACCGTGAGACTCGTATTAATCTAACCTAACGGGAAACCCACATATGACTTATATGGAATACAACCTTGTGGTATGCTCCCCGGGAGTCAGAGAGATAAGGAAGTTCAGCAACCACTGCCTTTCTCCGGTCTTCTGATCCCGTTTCCACTGGTAGACCATCTGGGGGAAGGATTTCACGGAGAAACCCATCTCGTTCAGCTCCTACTGGATGTCGCCAGGGTTTATGCGTGTCAGGAGTCCCTTCACCATGACCCTGACCAGTTGCTCCCGTCCCAGCTCGTAGGGTCAATGCTGGATCCCCAAGCTAGGCAAGAACGCCTGGAGGGTGTGGTAAGCTTCCTCCGACCCACACTGGAGGTACACTCGATCACCTGGCTCCCTGACTGCCTCCACAGGCTTTCGAACCTTAGATTGGGTGGCCCTCGCCACTTTTGAGTAGTCCTTCACATCACACAAGATGATGGGAGGGATCTTCCCCTTGACTTTGTGAGCCAGCCCGAACTACCAGTAACAGGTTGGGGTGAGGCATGGCTTAAGTTTGTATCTTTTGGATTCCACCGCTTCCCACCTTTGCCCAACCTTGACACACCCTTTTCCGGCCCATCGTTACCCTCGCTTTCATCGCCAGAGCTACCACCTAAATTATGGTTGCCCTCGGTAGCTACTTGGCGTTGCCAGCCTTCCCCTTTCACTGGTGTCTTACAGTCTGAAAACACAAAAATGGTTGGCCCCTATATACACTTTGAAATATGTATTCTAGCTGCATTAAGATATATAAGACCTATGCTTAAAACAAAGACAGGGTACTTGAACAACAATATTGTTTTATTTTATTTTAATAGTAATATTACATTTTTATTATAGTAATCTAACTTTTAAGCTAGTTTTGACCTAAATTTCACTTTTAATTTTTTAAAAATCCCCTCTATTGTTTATAATAAATACGTTTTAAATTTAAGGTAAGCAAGAGAAATTCCTGCGTAGACGTTCAACACTAAGGCAGTTTTAATTATGCGACACATTGTTTCTAAATACTGTTCTTGCCAGATTAAGGTAGAAAGATTCTGGGTTGAATTAGTGGAAGAAAAAATTAATAAAATGTGACATTAGCTTATTTTCAACGAATTTTTAAGTAGATTATCTGAGCTATAGACTAGAGTTGATGAAAAAGAGCTCTAGATTTATTCTTTATCTAAAAAATAGTGTTTTTTTATAAGCTCACAAAAGAATATTTCAGATATTCGAAAACTAACAGCGAGCTTCCCTCTTTACCTTGAAATAAAAAGTTATTAATCGCCTTTCCCCTTTTTCTTAATGTAGGTGAAGGGTGAAAGGGAGTATAAGCTTAGAAATAACATAGAAGTAGTCCCAGAAAACGACCCAGACCTTTGTATTTTAAACCGTGTGGCCAGACAGTGATTAATACTTTCTCGCCGACTGAGGCCTTAAGGTATCAGGAATGTGGAGTCGGAGTCGGGGAGTCTGAGATGGAAGCAATTTTGGATGGAGCTGGAGTCGGTAAAAATGTACCATTTCAAGCTCTGGATTCAAAATAAAACTTTATAATATGATAATAATATTATAATATATTATTTATATCCTTTTAATTTTAATTTATTTTATTCATTACTCTGATATTTGTAATTTGCATTGACAAATTTATTTAAACATAAATTCACATTGTCAAAGAAGCTTTCCATAAAGTAATTTATATTTGAACATTTTACTGCAGTCAATTTGTTATTACTAACTAATATTCTATATTCATTAGCCATTTCTGAAGGAGTCGTAAAGTAAAGGAGATGGAGTCGAACAGTAGAAAAATAAAGGAGTCTGAGTCGGAGATAAAAAATAAAGATGTTGGAGTCATCTAGTAGAAAAATAAAGGAGTTGGAGTCGGACAATAGAAAAATAGAGAAGCCAGACCCGAAGGGTTGGCATACTTCCTCCACAGTCCTGTTAAGTATTAAAGAGAATATGTTATCAATAAAACTAATAGGTGACCTGGTGGTCTAGGGGTAAGGTGTCAGACTTTTATGCTGGCGGCCGGGGTTCAATCCTCGGTCCCGGCAAAGATTTATCTGATTACCAAACCCTTCCTTCACCTCTGACAAGACATCTTGTGAATGTGAGGAATGCCAGGTCTCCACCGTGGTTCGGATTCCACGTTAAACTGTAGGTCCTCCATTTCATCTCATAATCACCCTACCATTACACATTAGCGTAAGTGCGTATAACCCGAACGGGTAGTAAGACGTGGTGCTAATAATAATAATAATAAACCTAATATACATAATTTTAAATGCTTGAAGGCTTATTGGAAAATATAAAAACACTTTTCGTGAGACTGTATAATTTTCCACAAAACTGGTTTTTAAAAATAAATTTCCTCAATTATATTTATCGTTCAGTTGGACGAACTATAATCTCCTGAATTGATATAGTTTACACCTCACTAATAACTAAACAATTCAAATGGGCTTCGAAATGTTACTTAATGGTTCGTCCAATATTTCAATACTTTTGACAAAGTATCACAGAATAATGTTTCGATTTTCTTTGTTAATTGAATCACTAATAGATTGTTCTTACGTTCTCTTTGTATTTTTATTTTCATCTCAGAAATACGAGGACAAAGGAACTTTTCTATATATTGTGCTATAAGTTCTGATACTTAACGTAGGAGAAAATGATTGGAAGAGCAAAGATTTAAAAAAAAGGTTTAATGGCTTACTAAAGAAAGGAAACAAGAGAACGGTCGATTCTTACTGTTACAATCTTTGCCCGACACTTGTCCCAATTAGAGGGAGGTAGGTAGTTTCATGTTAAGGGGAATCGTGTGCTCTATAAATTGGTCATGAGCCGAATTGAGTTCCAAATGAGTAAATATGATAAAATAACCCCTCATAAAGCACTGCATTATTGACCATTTGTTCATAAGAGTTTGAGAGTTCAAAGAGTTTAGACCTATATCACTCTACTTGTATTCATTCATTACACGTCTTCACAAGAGAGTTGTGAGCCTCGAAAACAAAAAAACAAGGTTAGTCGAAAAATGTTTGGGGTGATATTGGAGAGTTAGTGTCAGTATAACTGAAATGTGTGTTGAAAGACACTCAAACCACAAAACTTTGTGCTCCACCTCTCGATTGCTGACAGGAAAATATATTATCACTACTGACATTAAAGAACAACTAAATCTAGTGATTTATTACACTTCAAGTATTAGTGTATGATCATTTGTCGTCAATTATAAACTCACGTGTTTTTTGTTTTTGTTTTTGTTAAAAGAAAAATCTCACTTGATTTTATTAGAAACATTAGGAAAAAATAGGGTGATATTTTTTCTTGGCATTCTAATATCTTAAAATCCAAGATGGCCACTGCAGTACAAAATGGCTCAAATTTTACAGTGTGTTGTATTTTAATATGGTGTGAATATTTATTCACCTACAACATTAAGACAAATCATCAAAAGAAAACACATGTATTGAGCACTGGAATATCATACAGCTATCTTGCTCAATTTGCACAATTTATACTTACAGGAATTTATGAAACTTCTGCCAAAGGAAGAATCTTTATTTAAGGGAACTTACACTCTTTTTGGGCAAGCATATTAGCAAAACATAAATAGTGATTTACAAAGCAGATATAATCTTAGTGATGCCATTGCAAAAAATTGGACATTTTTAAATCCCTAGACATTTTCCTAAAGATAAAACAATGTGAGACACAGCATACAAGATGCAGCATTTCATTGGAAATTATACGAAACAGTTTGAGAACATTCTCAAATTTGTTAGAGTCACCATATAACGAGACATATTGCGGCATATGAAGAGTGTAAAATCATCTATAAATGACTTATTTGCCCATGATCATTTAAACTATGCTTGCCTTCTACCGATATACATTTTGACATTCAAAAAACCGAAAAGGATCATCCGGATATTTGGGCTGGATTCAAAAAGGAAAACTTTCGTGTCACCAAAGGCTTTGCTGGATTCACATCACTAGATCTAGGCCATGGAATCGAGAAAGAAAACCGTGAACTCAGAATTATTTGAGGAATATTAGGAATAACACAGAATAAAAGCCCATTGGACAAGTACTTCCTATTAGCACCTAAATTGGCAAATTTTGATTGAATTTGGATAACTACACTGCAATGGTGACAATGATAAGTGAGCACAGCACTATGATATTACAGGAGGAAAGCTCTCCAAATAACCCAAAATCCAGTTAAAATAACTGCAGTGTTTCAAGAAGATGGAAACCCATTTGAATAAGCTAATAAAGACGAGGTCCACAACCTAATTACCATAGCAGTTAAGTATGAAGTTTTTGCCAACGATATAATTCAGCGTGATGAGATTGGGCAATAGATGTTCAAAAGTTTTGTCACAGAACGCCATGTGGGGAATGCCAGGCCTCCACCGTGGTTCGGATTCCACGTTAAACTGTAGGTCCTTCATTTCATCTCACACTCACCCTACCATTACACATTAGCGTAAGTGCGTATAACCCGAACGGGTAGTAAGACGTGGTGCTAATAATAATAATAATAATAAAAATATAATAATAATAATAATAATAATAATAATAATAACACAGAACGCCCAACCGAAGAATAACTTTCTCTTTGAGACAAAATGACTAAAAATAAACTGAAAACATTCAAAAAGGCCAATGCAATGACAGAAATTAAGTTAAAAACGAGGGGTCGAAATAAAAAAAAGAGTGAGGACTATTGCAACGGTTTATCCTTATGTACAGAAGTCATCTAGAATTCGACCTGAAAGAGTGCATTGAAGCTTATGAGCTTGGCGTACCACCACGATCCCTATTTGCTTCAGATTGGTCCCTCCTAGCTTAACTCTTTGATAACTATTTTGTATTTCACTGTATGTAGTTATACATTTTCATACGTTTTTACACAGATACTTGGTAATTAGAAGGTAATATATGATTGTAACTTCTTGCATAGTAAAACCTTTGATAATACCTTTATGCTTAATTTAATGATTCCATTAGTTTTCTTGTGCCAGAAAACGTATATTTAGCAACTATTATAACTTATTTCAAAATCAGGTGAGTTTTTGCTTTTATCAAAACAAATATACGAAACTACAAATGAGCTCCCATCGCTCTGTAGGAGCTTTTCAAAATACAAAAACGTGCTGACTGACAATAGACGTTCATTTTAAATCGGGAATTTGCGCATGTTCACAGTCATCTACCACAATGCAGAATGAAGTAAGAATTTAAAATTTGTATTCAAATAGAAACATATCTTCTCCAGAACTTCACATTTGATAAATCACATGGCTAAATAACATTATTACTTTGTTTATTTCAAAATTGTTGCTCCTCGAATTACGAAACGTGCTAATAAACCAGCAGACATGGCTTTAGTTTGTGAAGAGTTTTACATGTTGGGAAGGAAAAAGACAGAGTTAAAATATGTGTGCCAAGTTATTATTGTTTCGATATCAATAATTTTAATATATTATTTTTAGATAAAAAATTAATTAAATTTCACAAGATATTTTCAGTATGTATGTTATATTTTAGGTGTATAATGTAAATACTAACTCTTGTAATATGGAATTTCGTTCACATTGTTTAGGTGATTTTTTTCAGATTTAAAGTCATTATTTAGAGTTTTCAACGCCATTTTATTGGTCATTTTTTGGCAAATTTAAGTTCATTTAAAACTGGATCCTGGTTATCACTATATGAATAATACATGTATTATCTCTGATATAAGAAATACGGTACGTTCTTGATACCAAATATCCTGTATCCATATGCTCCAAGTTGTTAGTCATATTCAAGATGATATAATTCAAAGGGAAGTTTAAGCCATCCCTTATTTTATTGGAGAGTATTATTTGGGCTGCATACTCTAGTACTTGTTTGGACCGAAACTTCTTACTTTTATTTTATCACCGTGTCTTACTACCTGTCCAGGTTATATACCTATTATTATTATTATTATATTATTATTATTATTATATGAGCTAGGGATGAGGAAGGTTTAATTTAGAGGAAGTGTACCAACATTTGCGTAGAGGTAGTGTACAACGACCTTAACAAACCCTATTAGTACACCCGACCGAGAGTCAAACTCCGATCTCACTGTCATCGCCCCAGAAGTCTAGTCTAACACTAGAGTGACGCCTAAGACCATGCAGTTCCCGAAGCAGGTTTCTTCATATCAAAATTTCCCGGCACAGATTTATCTGATTTCCAAACCCTTCCGTCACCACTGACAAGACATCTTGTGAATGTGGGGAATGCCAGGCCTCCACTGTGGTTCGGATTCCACGTTAAACTGTAGGTCCTTCATTTCATCTCACAATCACCCTACCATTACATATTAGCGTAAGTGCGTATAACCCGAACGGGTAGTAAGACGTGGTGCTAATAATAAAATAATAATAAATTATAGAAAGGCTGGACATTAATAAATTTACTATTAGTTATCTTACGAAAGTAATATAAACTAATGTTTTAAGAACACAAGGTTTTGTGCTCCTGCCTAGAATCCAACCTCGTCTTCCCATATTTTGTTGAGGTTGGGAAACTACACTGAACAACTCCCATACTGCCACGAACTTACAACTGGTTGACGTGGATCTTATAGCATTTGTTTCAAACTCATGAGCTCCTGCTCTTTCAAATTTACCTTAGATTTACTATAAGATCTTGTACAACTTATAAATAGAATATAGACTACAGTTTCAACATTTTATTTAAAACAGTATCGGACTAAATGTCAATATCGTCTGTTTGTGATTTCCGGTGACGTGGAGGTAGGGGTTCGGATCCTAAAACTTATTGTGGTTTCCCCTGAATGACTCTCCACTATCCCTCAACCTAAATGTGTGTAGAGTAGCCCCATGGCTTCTTTGGTGCTGACTGACGACAGTTCACAGCTGACAGCTGACGGTTTTGAAAAGTTACCAGTCCAAATTATGTATCCCTACGCCGAACCATATGATCTGCAAAAACATGTGTTTAGCAGCTGTCACTTCTGACAGTCAAAATTTAGGTATATACCTAAATGTTTACTGTCAGAAGTCAGCTGTGAGCTGTCAGTCAGCACCAAAGAAGCCGTGGGCGTACTCTACGTATCATTAATATTATACCTTACTCTCCTTACATCATCAGCATAATTAATTGTGAATACCCCGGGTGGATAGCAAGATGCGTTTCACATACACAAAAAAGTTAGTTTTGGGGAGGTGAGGGGGTGCATTTAACTCACACTTTTTGAAGTGATTAGCTCAACTCTTGAAAATACATAGCTCCCAGTCCTCCTCTGGCTGTTGATTCATTACCGAAGAGGGATAAGGCTTAATGTGACAAATTATCAATGTTTCGGTCATTCCAGGAGTCGGACCCAGGACCCTTAATTTAATAGGTACATGCACAATCAACAGATATATGTTCTAGGATTATATATACTGTTTAATAGGTACATACATGCTTTACTACTCCAACTACTGCTGAACTGCTGAACTGCTGAACTGCTGAACTGCTGAACTGCTGAACTACTCCAACAAGTCGGGAAGAAGGTGAGGCTGCCATTTTGATTTAGTTTGTAAGGAGGTTTCACAGTGAATGGTTGTAGTTGACGTTTTTGCAAGTGTTTTTGTAACTTTTGATGACTTTCCATTCATGGTAAGCCAATTACTGCTACGTATAATACCTTAAAAGCTATGTACTCTTAAAGCACTTGTAATTAACTGTTGTTTGATGACATTGTTTGGCTAAACTGATCGTGTTTAGACTCTGGTAATAATTGCTAACCTAATATATGACCGTGGGGGGGAACGGGATGGTATCTCATTCCGCCCCATCATATTTTCGTTATGATTAGGCTTTAAACAATATATTTTTACGATTCCAGATGGTGATAAATTACGAAAAAAAAAACTAATAGACAATAATAGGAAGTAGATTCGATGGAATTAGCAACGCAGGCTGTTATTTCACATGAAATGGTATTTTTATAGGTGTCTCAGCAGCTTAACGTACCGAAATCTTCTTTGGAAAGAAACCTAAAAAAGAAAAAGAAGGATGCTTATTACAAAATAGATAAGTTGGAATCAAAATTTAGTGAGGTTTTTACTCCTGAACAAGAGGATGAATTGGTAGCGTACTTACAATCTATGGAGAGTAAGCTTTTTGGCCTTACGATGAAAGATTTGAGATCATTAGCTGAGCTAAATGGCCTATGCGACAGATTTAACAGCAACACCAGTATGGGAGGTCAGAAAGAGGTTAAGAGATTTCTGGCAAGGCATTCTACATTGAGCCTTCGAACCCAAGAAAATACATCGGGTGCAAAAGCCATGGGATTTAACAAAGTAGTCGTTTCAAAGTTTTTCCTTTGCTTACTCTTAATAGTGATAGGTACAAAATCACAGGTGAAAATATATTTAACTGCGATTAGAGTGGAATCTCAGTAAATCCTAAAACCAATCCAAAATCATACCCCTTTAGGGAAAGTGACAGGTAAGGGCACTAACTTCTGCAGAACGGGGTGAAACGGTGACTGCAGCTGTGTCCATGTCTGCAGCAGGGTCATTTATGCTCCCATGTTTATCTTTCCAAGACAGAAAAAGGAACAAGAATATGAGCTTGGTTTACACCCAGGAGTTTGGTCTGAGACTCACTCATCAGGCTGGATGAGCACAGAGTTGTTTACTGTGTGGTTTGAACAATTTATAGACTTTTCTAAAGCAACGAAAGAGTCTCCTGTTCTCCTTGTTCTAGACGGTCACTCAACCCACACAAAAACCTCCAACTGATCGACATGGCAATGGAGCATGGAGTGGTGTGGCTTTGTTTGCCACTCTACACCTCCCATAGGCTCCAGCCCCTGACGTAACATTTTTTAAACCTCTAAGCCTTTACTATGTGGATGAAGTTATAAAATGGCTTATGTGCAATCCAACAAAGGTTGTTACCTTATTCCAAATGTCTTCTATCTTTGGGCCGAATTTATACACGCTGCTACAATGACAAATGCAATTAACGGTTTTAAGAAAGCAGAAATTCGGCCACCTGATCCTAATTTGTTTTTGGATGCAGACTACCTTCCTGCAACTACCATGGACATACAGTTAGATGGCAGTGAATGCCCTACAAGTCCCTGAAGACAGCTCCATAAAACATCTTACATCTAGCCCTGGTGATTGCCCGCCAACTGTGACTGAACCTCCTACCATGAAAACAAAGACAAATGAAGATTTGAATAAAGAATCCCAACCCGGGTGCTCCTCTTGGGTATCAAATGCACCTTCTTCTACGTCTAAACCCTCAGCATTTCAATCGGCGTCACCTGAGATTTTAGTATCAATTTCGGTGATTAATAAAAATGTTAAGAGGACTAATAGAAACAAGGGAAAAACCGCTGTTTTGGCCAGATTTACCTATAAATAAAAACTTGAAATCACTATTAAAAATAATGAAGAGAGGGAAAAAGAAAAATAACAAAGAGCGAAAGTAAAAAGAAGAAAAGAAAATGGCCAAAAAATAAACAATTAGGAAAAAATTATTTGACACCAAAACTAATAAAAATTGTACGGAAAAGAATTGTCAAGAAAGCTCCGAAAAAAATGAAAAAGGGAAAAAGAACATTACAGAGGATAGTGATACTGATGAACATTAAGAATATGCTGCATGTCTTTATTCTACGTCAAATGAAGGATTAGTGTCGTGCGAGAGTTGTCTAAAGTGGGCCTACAACACTTGTAGTGGTATTTACAGTGAAGATGATGAAGCAGTCTTAGGCCCAATTTTACAATGTCATGTTAATCTATTCGTTAGGGCTTAACATGAGGTTAAGCGATAACGACCACTACTTTAGATTTTACAATGTTTGGTTAGCGCTAATATTCACGTAAATGTGCTCGTAAAGTTAACGCGAGGTCTACCTTCCGGTTAGCAAATATAACGTCCACATTAACAACGTTAAACACTCCGCCATATTGTTTTCAAGGCGATTGTTGATATTACTATAGTGAGGTTACTTTTATTTATATTATGAAATGGCTGATTTATTGTATGATTATGACGACTTTGAAGATGAGTTACACCTTCTAAGGAACCCAAGGCTTCGAAGACCGAAGATATACTTAGAACGAAAGAATTTCCTGGAATTTTATAACGATGAAGATTTTTTTTTACGTTTTCGTCAAAACAAAAATGCATGTCTTCTATCTTGTCCAGAACCGGGTCTTTAATAAAATTTGGCACACCACCCCCGGTTTTGAAAATCTCGTGTTTGTTGTGGGCCGACACTTTCCTCGTCTTCCTTTTTAAATTATCAAATTTAAATTTTAGGTTTGAAATTGATCTGGGAATTGATCCACTTACTGCATTAAATTCACTACAGAGTTTTTGCCAAGCTTCATTGTTTTGTCTCCATGTTACAGCATCAGTTTGTTTATTTTCAATCCTTTGTTTGTATTTACCTATTAATTCAATCGGCAACATTTCCTCTTCCTTGCTAAAATTTACACTTCGTTCGCGTTTATGATTCGCAACAGTCATTTTAGCAGGAAAATAAATACTATAAAATATAGCAGATAACCTCAACAAATTTAATGAATTGAACTCGTTTTGATTGATTTTTTCATAACAGTTCCATAGACGTTGTAATGACTTGGTTATATTCTCTATGGTCAAGTTAGGCCAATCAAAAGCTTTGACACAAATCTAGCGCTCCGAGAAAGTTAACGCTAAGAACTAATGGAAGGCACCTATCCGTAATTTGACGCGCACATAAAAATATTATTGTAAAACGCAACGCTAAGTTTAACCAACGGTTATACTTTACAAACAGTTAAGTTACGAGGACTTTAACGTGACATTGTAAGATTGGGCCTTAGTATGTAAACATTGTAAATGATTTCTAGTTTTTAAAATTAATTTATCCTACTTTGTGTATTCATTTTTTCGTTCAAACTTATTAATATTCCGTTCTGCCACATAAATGGGGCAGAACGGGGGCTGTGCCATAAAATTTGGAGGAATTTAAATAAAAAAACTTATATTGTTTTGCATTTTCTTTATTATATGTTGTCATATACATAATAAAATTTTAATTGATACCAGAACTGAGTCTTAACTCGCCCTAAATGATAATGTATAATTAATTTTTAAGATGTACCCCGTTCCACCACGAGTTCCCCTAGTATTTAATTGGTATACGTACTACCAACAGAGCTATGTTCTAGGATTATATAATGATTAATAGGTATAGGTGCTACCAACAGATATACGTTCTAGGATTATATACTTTTTATTAGTTATACGCACTACAAACAGGGCTATGTTTTAGGATTATATATGGTTTAATTGGTATATGCACTACCAACAGAGCTATGTTCTAGGATTATATATTCTTTAATTGTTATACATACTACAGATAGAGATATGTTCTAGGATTATATACTGTTTAATAGGTATACGCGTTACCAAAAGATTTATGTTTTAGGATTATATACTGTTTAAAAGATAAACGCGCTACCAACAGATATATGGTCTACGTTTATATACTTTTAATAGGTATACGCGCTATGTTCTAGGATTATATACTGTTTAATAGGTATACGCGCTACCAAAAGATTTATGTTTTAGGATTATATACTGTTTAATAGGTATACGCGCTACCAACAGATCTATGTACAAGGATTATATACTATTTAATAGGTATACGCGCTACCAACAGACCTATGTTCAAGGATTATATACTGTTTAATAGATATACGCGCTACCAAAAGATTTATGTTTTAGGATTATATACTGTTTAATATGTATACGCGCTACCAACAGATCTATGTACAAGGATTATATACTGTTTAATAGGTATACGCGCTACAACAGACCTATGTTCAAGGATTATATACTGTTTAATAGGTATACGCGCTAACAAAAGATTTATGTTTTAGGATTATATACTGTTTAATAGGTATACGCGCTACCAACAGACCTATGTTCAAGGATTATATACTGTTTAGTAGGTATACGCTTTCCAACAGATCTATGTACAAGGATTATATACTGTTTAATAGGTATACGTGCTACCAACAGATCTATGTACAAGGATTATATACTGTTTAATAGGTATACGCGCTACCAACAGATATATGGTCTACGTTTATATACTTTTAATAGGTATACGCACTATTTTCTAGGATTATATACTGTTTAATAGGTATACACGCTACCAAAAGATTTATGTTTTAGGATTATATACTGTTTAATAGGTATACGCGCTACCAACAGATATATGTTCAAGGATTATATACTGTTTATTAGGTATACGCGCTACCAACAGATCTATGTACAAGGATTATATACTGTTTAATAGGTATACGCGCTACCAACAGACCTATGTTCAAGGATTATATACTGTTTAATAGGTATACGCGCTACCAACAGATATATGGTCTACGTGTATATACTTTTAATAGGTATACGCGCTTGTTCTAGGCTTATACACTGTTTAATAGGTATACGCGCTACCAACAGACCTATGTTCAAGGATTATATACTGTTTAATAGGTATACGCACTACCAACAGACCTATGTTCAAGGATTATATACTGTTTAATAGGTATACGCGCTACCAACAGATCTATGTTCAAGGATTATATACTGTTTAATAGGTATATGCGCTACCAACAGATCTATGTTCAAGGATTATATACTGTTTAATAGGTATACGCACTACCAACAGATCTATGTACAAGGATTATATACTGTTTAATAGGTATACGTGCTACCAACAGATTTATGTTTTAGGATTATATACTGTTTAATAGGTATACGCGCTACCAACAGATCTATGTACAAGGATTATATACTGTTTAATAGGTATACGCGCTACCAACAGACCTATGTTCAAGGATTATATACTGTTTAATAGGTATACGCACTACCAACAGACCTATGTTCAAGGATTATATACTGTTTTATAGGTATACGCGCTACCAACAGATCTATGTTCAGGATTATATACTGTTTAATAGGTATATGCGCTACCAACAGATCTATGTTCAAGGATTATATACTGTTTAATAGGTATACGCGCTACCAACAGACTATGTTCAAGGATTATATACTTTTAAATAGGTATACGCGCTACCAACAGATCTATGTTCAAGGATTATATACTGTTTAATAGGTATACGCACTACCAACAGATCTATGTTCAAGGATTATATACTGTTTAATATGTATACGCGCTACCAACAGATCTATGTACAAGGATTATATACTGTTTAATAGGTATACGCGCTACCAACAGACCTATGTTCAAGGATTATATACTGTTTAATAGTATACGCGCTACCAAAGATTATGTTTTAGGATTATATACTGTTTAATAGGTATACGCGCTACCAAAAAGATTTATGTTTTAGGATTAATATATCTGTTTATTAGTATAACGCGCTACCAACAGACCTATGTTCAAGGATTATATACTGTTTAGTAGGTATACGCTTACCAACAGATCTATGTACAAGGATTATATACTGTTTAATAGGTATACGCGCTACCAACAGACCTCTGTTCAAGGATTATATACTGTTTAATAGGTATACGCGCTACCAAAAGATTTATGTTTTATGATTATGTACTGTTTAATAGGTATACGCGCTACCAACAGATTTATGTTTTAGGATTATATACTGTTTAATAGGTATACGCGCTACCAACAGATCTATGTACAAGGATTATATACTGTTTAATAGGTATACGTGCTACCAACAGATTTATGTTTTATGATTATATACTGTTTAATAGGTATACGCGCTACCAACAGATCTATGTACAAGGATTATATACTGTTTAATAGGTATACGTGCTACCAACAGACCTATGTTCAAGGATTATATACTGTTTAATAGGTATACGCGCTACCAACATATCTATGTTCAAGGATTATATACTGTTTAATAGGTATACGCGCTACCAACAGATATATGGTCTACGTTTATATACTTTTAATAGGTATACGCGCTATGTTCTAGGATTATACACTGTTTAATAGGTATACGTGCTATCGACTTAGAGTAGCGCCACACAAAGTAGGGCAGCTTTGTTATGTACACGTGCCCGTTCTTTGATGCATGGACATGGCGTGCGCGGTTTGTCACGCCACCACTATATCGACCACTCCGTCGTCGACCCACGACTGATCGATACCACCGACCACTCCCGTGGACAATGGAAACCATTCTAACACAGGGATACCAACAAACTCTTCTTGAGGGGTTCCATTCCAGTTTGGGTGAGCTGTTTTAAGATGGAATATTCTATGGTCTTCTTTAGTAACAGGTCGGAGTGTGGCAACTTCTCTTGTAGTGCCTCCATGAGCTCTAGCAATCTGATTCTTCTTATGGAAAATACGGGAATATTTCTAGTTTTATTTCATTTAAAACCTGATCTGGTATTTTGAGCGTTATTAATTTTAAATGATTGTTGTTCTAAGTGATGTTTACAAGTTTCCTTTAAATACAAATATTAAAGTTGAAAATAAAGTAATAAATAAGCATTAAAATATAAGTTACTATTAAGTAGCTATGGTTCACAAACATAATAATTATAACATAGGCCAGTATTATATTAAAAATGCCAAGAAGTAAATAAAAACTGTGTAGGCTTACTTGATTTTATTATCATTTATAATTCCCAAGAAATATAATTTTAGAACTTAATTTTTGTAGAATGGTAATTTACTCTTCTTTTCTGAGCCATCAGTGTTAGCTACGTATAAGATTTATTATGCATATATTTGTAATGTCGTATAAGGAAAGTACATTACAAGCGTTGACAGAGTCAATTAAAATAATTAGTTTCGATTTATTTAAGGACATATTTGGTCTCAGTAATAAGCTTCATACGTTAAAAACTAGGATGATTTATTCCGACTACATTTTGTAAACAGTAGCTATAATAATGGTACTAGAGTGAGTCACTGGATTTTAAAGTCCGTTTTAAATTAATTGGTAATCAAAATAAATATTGACATGAATTTTATTTGCCAAAGTGTGTTATGGAGTTTTAGAACCTCGATTTTAGGATATCTCTTTGAAATTTACTGTCAAAAAACCTACATAAAAGTCATGAAGTGTATATTTAATAATTTATGTTAAAGTAACAATACAATGGTTCATGGCATTCAGTGTGTTGGTAGTTATTTGGCAATTTAAATTTTTACAATCAAGTCGAACAAAAAGTCAACAAAGAAAAATTAACTGTCCTTGGATTTCAAATGAGTTGGTATCTGGTGTACTGACGCAAACAAGGTTTTTAAATGTAAAAATCTGTCTTATATATATGTCATATTCTTCTAAATAGATTTATCATTTTTTTAACTCTACACCAAGGGTAAAATGTAAAACCCTTACACATCCTGGCAACTTATTGGAACGGTAATTGCTATTACACCTGGGAAAACAAACATTTCTTAAAATGTCATTTAGCTGTCATAACATTATTATATTTATCATTACTAGACCTATATACAAAGCTAAAATAATAGTTAATTAATTATATACAAGTATTCTCCAATCAAACTTCATTTCAAAATAAAGCACATGAAAAATAAGCGTTATGCTTGGCAAAACAAACTAAACAAATAAACAATATTAGGTGCCGAGAACGGGACTGTGTAGTTGATCAGGCCTCTGCGCGGTGTTGCCAAACCTTACTATTCTGGCCAGCTAATAAAGATGGCCGTGAATATTCACATGGTTACTATTCACAGTGTTATTAGCGTAGAGGTACTGTACATTTAGCATTTAGGGAGGTTGAAAAAGCCGAGTATACCCTTAATGCTCCAAGATAACCCCCAAAATAAATTATTTTATTTCACGTTTTATTTTTATCAAGTTTTAATAATTAGATTTTACTAGTTAAATTTAAAAAAAAACTTTTTTGTATATTAGTTTAGAAAAAACACTAAATTATAGTCACTATTTTAGGGATTTTTTTAATCTCTTCACAAACTAGAGTAGAACAGAATTACCAAATAGTATTTCTTTTTAAGACCCTTTTTAAACTATATTTCTAGCAGTCTCCATCATGGTAAAGCTAAGTCTATTAAACTTGTATTCTTCAAAAATGTCTAAACAAATTTCCTTACGCCCACCTCCTTTTCTTTACAGACAAGAATAATATAACAAAGCCCTTGCTTGTCCCGTTTACTATCACTTTTTCTTTACAGGTCTTCGTGCTTCAACTGTACTCCTCACTTAACAATTTACAGTGTTGCGAATATTTTAGAAGGATAAAAGCGATTAACTTTAAACGAAAGTTTATTGTATCTTGGTGATGAATATATTAGCGGTATTATTATTAATAGCACCGCGTCTTACTACCCGTCCGGGTTATACGCACTTACGCTAATGTGTAATGGTAGGGTGATTGTGAGATGAAATGAAGGACCTACAGTTTAACGTGGAATCCGAACCACGGTGGTGGCCTGGCATTCCCCACATTCACAAGAGGTCTTGTCAGAGGTGAAGGAAGGGTTTGGAAATCAGATAAATCTGTGCCGGGACCGAGGATTGAACCCCGGCCGCCAGCACAGAAGTCTGATTAGCGGTAATAAATCTCAGTTAAGTGTTCCAGGATGAAGGTTTCACAAGTGCAATCTAAGATTAGTTAAAAGTTGTTGTTATTTTTCTGTATAAAATTATATTAGGAAGATATTAAAATAATAATTATTATGTAATCATTAAAGATAATAGAGTATATATGTATATTTTAATAAGTTAATTTTGTCTTGAACTAATTTTTCTATTCCAATTAAAAAACGATTAGTTTAAAAATGGACCGAGAGAAAGCCGACTTTCTCCCGCTTTTATCTTTAAATATATAGTCACTAAAAACTCTTAAATTTGTGTAACGCAATTATAGGTGTATAAATTTTTGTAGAAACACCACACCATCGATCATAAATAAAATAATTTACACTATCACTTACTTAAAGCTATGGTATTAGGAACTAGGAACAATTTTATAGAAAATTTGAGGAAAGAGAAAAATCTTTATCACCAAAGAGCATAAGAATAAAATTTATTTTCAAAAACCTGAATTAAAAAGCATATTAATTTGTTTATAGCTCAGAAATTAATTGTTTGATAAAAATATATTTCAAATGAAAGATTTTTTATCTTTAATAGTACTACAATAATTTTGCAATGATAAGTTATTTTGTTTCTAAAATAGTTGCGAATAAATGAAGAAAATTCGAAAAATTTCTCCCATATAAAGTACCCTCAAAATCATACTCATGATCAAATGAGATCTGCGATATTTTCTATAGTGATAAACAGTGTCTAAATATATAATGTAATCACAATCATTAGACCGGATTTCAAGTAAATTGATTTTTTCTCATTTTGCCCTTCAGTAAACTACCCTTAAATTTAGTGTTAGATATCTCATTATAAAAACCCTCTAGGGGACCTTATGAAATCCCCAGATACTATGTCCTAGCCCAGTGGTTCCCAACCTTTTGTGGCCCATCTCCCCTTTCTGGAGGTTGACTAACACCTATCGCCCCCTTTTCATTTTCATTGTATGCCTAATTTTAATTTGAAGTAAGGTGTAAATAATAAAGCAGTTTTATTATTTTAAACAATTTTAATACCGTATATAAAAACAACTAAAGCAGTTTTATCCGGTCACTCTTGAATAAAATAGAAAAAAAAAATTAAATGTACATTTTTTACAGTTTTTTTTAAGAACAAAGAAGTGAAATAATTAACTAAGATCATTGACAGTTATTTAAAAAACGAGTACATGTTTTCATTTGTAAAATGGAATCTGGAAGAATTAAGAAAGTTGAGAGTTAAAATTTGAAAAAATAAATGAAAGTTTGAAAACTTTGTTATTGTTTTATTTTACCTTTTCAATGGCTGCCTTGTGCTTGTTAGATTTCAGTTAAAGCTTGAATATCCGGCTCTATGTTCGTCAAGTTCAGGCGCAAGTCTCCTTTGAGGCAAATGTCCAACTTATTTCTCTGTTTTGTGAGGAGCTGGACAACAGAACTAAATCGTTTTTCAACTAAATATGCTGATGGGAACGAGATGAGAAGTGCTTCAGTTTTTCCCCACAGTTGTGGATAAGTGCCATACTAACTCGTAACTGCTCTGCTTGAAAATGATTTTCACCTCACAGTCATACTTCAGATCTAGAAACTATGTCTGCAAAGAGTTACCAAGCTTATTCACAGCTTCAAATGAGAATGGATCTAGAATCCAATCCGGAATTTGTAACTTGGTCAAATCTTCAAATCTTGATTCCATGTCAGTTTTTATCTGGTCAAGGTGATCAGTAAAAATTAGGATTCTTTGTTCTGGGAGTTCAGGAGTCTCGTTATCTGACACTGAACACTTATTAAGGGTCGGAAATTGAATCAGCTCTTTACGCCAATATTCACCTTGTGATTATCAAACTTGGCGATGAATGATGAAATAATTCCTTTGGCCTTGATAAGGTTCATCTTGTTTCCTTGAAGCCTTATATTGACTTTGTTCATTTTTTCAAAAATATCTACAAGGTATGCAAGTTACAACTTGCGTTGCTTCAAATTCTCACTTAAATCAGGATCAGACGTTTCGAGAATCTCAGTAACTGAAGAAATGGCACAAACAGTTTCCTTTGGAAAGCCACCTCACGGCCGTATGTAGAAGCAAGCGTTCGAATTCCTCATCATTTTCATGGCAAAGTTGTCTGAACAGATGGTCATTGAGGGAAATAGCTTTGACACCAGTAATGACCAGTTTTAGGGTTTCATGCAGGACACCACTCAATTTTTTCGCAGCTAAGTGTTGACGATGAATGACACAGTGAATAGTGATGATCTCTGGCACTTCTTTCTTAAGGTGGGATAGGAACTCAGCATAACGACCTGACATGGCAGGAGCACCGTCTGTTGCACAAGTGCTCACGTTTGTTAGGGGAATCTCTTTTTTCTCAAAATAATCTTGCACCACTTTAAAAATCGACGATCCCTTCGTGTCAGTGATCAAAGTTCTAGCAAACAACATTTCGTTGGTAACTTCCTTTTGTTCATTGATAAACCTCACATAAGCTAATAAAATTGCTTTGTTTTCAATCACAGTTGATTCATCAATCTGCAATCCAAATTTATTTTGTTCAACAAATTGATGAGTTTGGATTCAACGTCCGTGGCCATTTTGTCAATTCAACTGGAAACAGTATTGTTGCTCAAAGGAACCGATAGACTTATCTTATTACTAGGGCCCTCTCCTAGTATGATATCAATAATTTTTTTGGTAGCCGGTAACACAAGAGTTTTGCAAACTGTGTGAGGTTTACCACATTTAGCGATCAATAAAGACACCTCGTAAGAAGCAAGAAGACCTTTGTCAAGATCGGTTGCTCGTTTTTTAAATAATTCACTCACATTAGGCCATTTATCAGCTTTAGCTTTGAGATTTTGAAAATAACTAAGTTCTTTACTCACTTTATCACTGTGTACTCTTGATAAATGATCTTTCATTTACGAAGGCTTCATGGCTTCATTACTAGTAAATGTTTTATCATACAGAAGACAATGTGGAAATTCCACATTTTGTGGTGACGTGATAAAACCTAATTTTAAATACTCAGATGAGTATTGACGACATTTCTTCTTTTTGAATTCATTGTGCATGAACTTCTATACTTCAAAACAAACGCACAAAAACAGAAAAGACATGCACAAAAATTGATGGTGAGGCACACAAAGGCTAGTGAAGACTGAAGACGAATGTTGGTCAATGGCAAGTGTGTTGTGATGGCAGGAGGGGGAGGGGGTTGAGTCACCAGTCAGCCGCGCTGAGCAACAACAGGTGGGGGACTGTGGAGAGGGGTGAGTGCTGTGAACTCGCCGGCTAAGAATAGCCAGTGACTCGTGCTACCCGGAAACTTCTACTGTACAGTACTATTTTAATTTGTCCTCCTTTGAATACTCATCGCCCCCATATCGCCCCCCACTTATTTATCGCCCCCCTGATAATCCAAATCGCCCACTTGGGGGCGATCGCCCCCAGGTTGGGAACCACTGTCCTAGCCCAATCAGTAAAATAGTTTCGGTTCTAGCCCGAGGTGTAGACAGAGAGATGGGGCATTGCGAAAACAACTTTTTTTTTGTTTCGATGAAATTTTTCAAAATCTTGAGTTAGAATTTTTTTTTTTACGATCACATTACTTTCTCTACGAAGTATCAAAAGAAGGTAATAATGGTAAGTGAATACAAAAAGTAGGGAAGTATAAAAAAGAAAAAGAAAGTGAAACCAAATAGATCTAGGAGGATTGACTTGGTCCGTGAAAACAGTTTAAGTTTTAAATGTAGATGTTAAATACAGAATCATCCAATTTTCGAAATTTGAAAAACGTGTGACGGGAAGACAATACGGACAAAATAAGATGAAACACTTTTGTTATTTAAATTATTATATAACTAAAGATGAAATATGAGTGAAAACTATAGAATTTCTTTATGTGCTATCTATCAAATAAACATTTATAAACTTTAGTTTAGTTTCTGTGGTAAGATTGAAATTTGTAAAAATAATCTATTTTTTAATATAATCTGTCCTGACCCCGATAGGCAGTACATATAACATTTTTATATACTGGTACTAAGTATAAATTATATTATAGAGAATTAATAAACATAATATATATAATATAATCTTGTTTACTATGGTATATTTAATGTAATTTTAAAATATATATGAATAATTTATTAAATATATTAATATATATATATATATAAGTTATTTAATATATTTGTTGAAACCACGAACCTAACTGGCCTCTCAGAATCGTTAACGTGATTTCCACTTTGCCAAAACTTTGTGGACTGTATTTAATCTTTGACAGGGTGTAAAATAGCACCAAAACACCACGAAACTCGGTGACAAAACTACAACAATTGCGCTGACTATCTTACCTGATGCTCTCATCTAGTCACAGTGTCTTTCACAGGCAAGGCCGTCTCAACTCTCCACAACTGGCAGCCCACTCTTGGTTGTGGCGATCACCACCAGGGGCACTCCTTCAGCAGACACTTTTGAAGCGTATGAATATTACTGCCCGCCTTGAAACGCGTTGGCGTTTTCAACACATTCCCACACGCGTCGGTTATCTTAACCGCGGTGTATGTTAAAGTCATTGTGGCATTTCCACCAGAACGAAAGGACCAAATCTCCAGTCTTCCTTATATCATAAGTAACTCATATCAAACGAAACTTTTGTGGGACCAAATTACTAATCTTCCAGGAAAAGTGTGCTACCCTAAGCTAAAGAAAATACACTATTGAAAAGTAATTAGGAAATAAAAACGAAGCTAAAACCTCTAGTACGCTATCAACAACCCTTAATAGTATAATAGTATACAATATATACAGTTTGTAGAATAGGTTTACGCTGGTGCTAAATTGAACATTCAGGAAAAATGTGGATCTAGGTAAGGCCCAGGAAAAAAACGATCTTCACTCCACCTGGGGCTGAAGGGGAGACTACGCGGGGAAGGAAGCCCACTGAGAGGACCCTACCTACCCGCACACCTACCAGCGACACCATATGCAACCTTTATTTCTTTAAGGGCAGTGGGCACAGTTTTACCACTGGCCGTTTTACAGTTCCAGTTTTGGTAGTCATGGTAGCCACTCAAACCACGCAATCTCGTCCAGTGTATACTGCTGAGACTCGACCAGTCCTCCATTGTAAGGGAGGCGCGTTGTCGTATTTTATGATGACGAGATCACCGACTGCTAGATTAGCCGTTTGATTAGCCCATTTTGGGCGCTGTTGAAGGCCACCAAGATATTCATTTGGCCATCTGTGCCAGAATGTTTGCATGATCTGCTGCACTTATTTCCACCGGTCACGTAAGTTTAGAATTTTGTCAGGCAACTGAGGCTGTTGAATGGCAAACGGGGCTTCCATCATCAGGAAGTGTCCTGGTGTTAAAGCTTCTAAGTCATTTGGATCCGAGCTCATCGGAGTGAGCGGTCTTGAATTGAGAGTGGCCTCAATCTGTGACAACACCGTTGTGAATTCCTCAAAGGTTAGGATTTGCTCTCCGATAGAAGTGGACAAGAGCTTCTTTATTGATCTTATAGCGGCCTCCCACAGCCTTCCCATGTGAGGGCTGGCCGGTGGAATCAAGTGCCACGATATGCCCCGTTGAGACATCTCTCGTCCTATCGCAGCGCTGGGGTCTGCATGAGCGGTTAGTTCCTTCCATTCTCCTAGCACCCTTTTAGTGCCAACTAAATTGGTTCCCTGGTCACTAAACATCTCATGCACTGATCCACGGCGAGCCAGAAACCGGTGAAAAGCATGTAAGAATGCGTCCGTAGTCAATTCTGACGCCAATTCCAAGTGAACTGCACGAGTGGACATGCACACAAACAAGCAGATGTATGCCTTTGTTGTCTTAGCCTTTCTAATGCGACCCAACGTAATCGTATATGGACCCCCATAATCAACCCCAGTTGTGTAGAATGCTTTCACCTCCTCCAATATTGCTATGGGGAGCTCTCCCATCAATTAGATGTGTGGATAATGGACGTGCCTTAAAGCACGGGATACATTGGCCCACCCGTCTACGAACTGCATCTCTGCCCGTCATAATCCAAAATTGCTTCCTGAGCATGCAATGGAGGTTCTGTGGGCCTGGATGTTAGTTTTTCTGGTGGGAATCATCAATAATTAAATTGGTAAGGTGGTGATTGCGAGGCATCAAGAGGGGGTTTCTTTGCGCAAAGGGTAGCTTGGCGTGGAACAACCGTCCACCCACCCGTAGGAAACCTTCACCGTCCATGAAGGGATTCAACCTGCCAATTTCCTTACGGCACGGCTTCTTTGCATCCAATCGAGCTATTTCCTCGGAAAACTCCTGACGCTGTACCAGTTTCACCAGCCGAAGCATGTCGGCTGATAATTCTTCTGCAGTAAGGTCACCTGTATTTGGAACATTAGATCTTATTCTATTTAGCCATCGTAAAAAAAGGGTGGTAGCTCTATTTAATGTTGACAGTCTGGAAAAGCGATTCATCCATTGGGTAGGACTCTCATTGGCGTCTACTGTAACGTTCAGTGTCATTGCCTTTGCTTCTTCCATCACTGAACCTGGTTGTTGCAAGATGGGCCAGCATTCCTCAGTTTTACTCAACCATGTTGGTCCACTCCACCATAAGGAATGGTCCAGAAGTTCACTAGGGAATAAACCTCTGCTGTCGCAGTCCGCCGGGTTAGTAGTGGTTGGGACGTGCCGAAATTGATCTGGGGATAGCCACTCATGTATCTGACTCACCCTGTTGGCAACAAACGTACTCCAACGATGAGGTGACGATCTTATCCAACTCAACGCTACACTAGAATCAGTCCATACAGTGACAGAATCAATGGAAACCTCATTAGAAAGAGCTTGACTGACATATTTGAGGATCTTTGAAAGCAGTACTGCAGCACAAAGCTCTAATCGGGGCAATGTTATCCTTTTCAATGGGGCTACCTTTGCTCATGCAAACAGGAACCAAACCATAACATTCCCATCCTCACCTTCAACCCTCAAATATACAACAACCCCAGCATATTTGCGTTCGGAACTGTCCGAGAAGCCGTGGAGCTGCAACCTTGCCTTTTCTTCAATTCTCAGCCACCTTGGGAACTTAAGCTCTGCTAATAGAGGTAGCTCCTCCCGAAATCTGCACCACTTTTCCTACACTTCAACCTGTGCTGGAGAATCCCACTCCATTCCAGTTTGCCACAGATGCTGTATCAGGTATTTACCAACAAAGATTACAGCGGCCAGATATCCCAAGGGGTCGTACAGCCGTGCAACCATAGAGAGAATTACACGTTTAGTCGCTTGTCTGGCCGTCGGCTGTACTTGGTACGAAAACTGGTCATGAACTGGATTCCAGAGGAATCCCAAAATTTTGGTGGAGCTCTCCAGCTCACTCATGAAAGAGAATATCTCACTTGATATAGCACAGTGCTCTGGGGGTAGTTCCGCAAGCAGTTCTTGCCGGTTACTAATCCTTTTTCTTAACTGGAAGCCGGCCTTACTTATCATCCCGATCAGTTCTTGCGGCAAGCGCTTTGCTGATTCTAGGGACTTGACCGACGTCACCACATCATCCATGTAGGTTGCTGTTTGCAATGCAGCAGAAGCAGCTGGAAATGCCGCTCCTTCATCCTCCACAAGCTGATGGAGGGTACGCAACGCCAAAAAGGGAGCAGCTGAAACCCCATATGTCACAGTGGCCAGGGAGAATTCCTTTAAGGTGTCCTCTGGATTCTTTCTCCAAAATATATTTTGGTATCGGTGATGTTTCTTGCTGACAAGTATGTTGCGGTACATTTGCCTGATATTGGTAATAAGCACCACTTCATGTACACGAAATCTTAGCAGTATATCCACAATTTCCTTCTGCAATGAGGGACCGCTGTGCAAAACTTGATTTAAGGCAACACCTGTCGTTGATTTCATTGATGCGTCAAAAACAACTCGAAATTGGGCTATCTCCCCCTCCTCACCCTGCCAAAGTATGCAGTGGTGAGGAATGTAGTAGTGTTCTTCCTCTGGTGGAGTCGAGGCTAGTAACATTTGATCCTGTTGCAGGTAATCCTTCATAAAAGCTACCTATTGCTGTTTTAAGGCTGGTGCTTTCTCTAGAAGCCTCTCAAGTAACAAAAATCGTCTTAGAGCTGCTTGTCGCATGTCTCACAGGACCTTCCGATCACTTAGGAATGGCAGTTCAACTTCATATCGCCCCGACTGACATCTCTTCACCGTAGAGCGATAATGCTCCTCGCATTCCCTATCAGTGGGAGACAGTTGAGTCACCTGTGGCGGTTCTTCTATCGACCAAAACTGGTGAAGCAGATAATCAAGTTTAAGTTCGGTCACAGTACAAAAACTGTTTGATTCACTTGCCACTCCCCGTGACTTCCCTAGTAGGCAGTAGCCCCAGATGGTTTCAATGGCGGACGGTGTTTTGGGAGGCCCATGTGCCTTCCGTCCCGTTACAACCAGAGGGAACCACTCAGCTTCTAGTAGTATATCAATTGGTCTTGACCCGCCCCCCTCATCCGCAAGTTTTAAGCCCGATAGGTGACGCCATGATGAAAGTTGGCTTGGCATTTGTTGAGAGTGTGCAATGTAGTTCACTACCAACGCATCTACCTCTAAAGTTAATGTCTTTGTAGGCTGAAATTCACAATGAGCCACTGCCCTTGCTGTGCCTAAAGGCGTGTTTCCCAAGCCAAACAATTGCACTGAATTCGCCTTACTCAGCTTGAGTCCAAGTCGCCGTACACAAGAGGATGTTATGAGAGACTCCTGTCTCGCACAATCCAAAAGAACCCTCACCGGTTCATATCTACGACGACTGCTCATAATAGATGTTGTAACGGTCATAAGGACTACCCATGGCCCTGTCGGCTCTATAGGAAAAAAGGACTCTACCGATGCTACCAAACTTGGGGTTGAATCCTGACTTTCAGTGCAACTGCCATTGGTACTATTTTTCTTTACAGACCGTTGCAACCCATATTCCAAATTGGCAGACTCACCTTACAGGTGCAACAACTTATGGTGGTGGCCATTACAGTGGGAGCATAATAATTTGGTCGAACACTTTTTGAGAAATGCCCTCTTGCCAAACACAGCAAACATAACCTCCTATCCTTTGCAATCCTAAAACGTAGTGATGGCTTCATACCTTCAAATTTCTTGCATTGGGAGATTTCATGGTTGTTTTTGCAAAGAACATAACTTCCAAGGGACACATTGTTTGCACCCACCACAAATACTGACGAACTCTTTGGACACACAGGCTTTCGTGGTTTGGTGACGTTCTTGGCCCAAAAGGGCGACGTGTTTAACCGATTCACCAATTGGGCTGCCTCGAGCAACTCTGCCTCGTTTACTAGAAAATCCTGAAAGTTAGCCAAAGATGGCAGGGTCCCTTCCTTTAGTTTTCGCTGCCAACCTTCCCTAAGCTCTGGGGTTAACGTTCCTCGTAGGATGAACATGAGGACTGCCCAATTTTCCACAACATGGCCTAATGGAAGAAAGTCAGCCAAATATTCTTTTAATAGGGTGACAAATGAGCGGATAGAGCCAGCTTCTTTATTTATTTGTGGTAACTCTATTATGGCCTGTATATACGAGTCAGATAAACGCTGAGGATCATGGTAACGATCATTTAATAGTTTCCAAGCCTGTGGATACGGCACTGCTGACAGTGATACCGCTGAAACAGTTGACAAAGCTTCGCCTGCCAAAGCTGACCTCAGAATGTCGGATAACTGATTGTTTGAATGAATAGTAGCTTCAAATAAATCAAATAACTGTTGCCATTCCTTCAATTCACCACTAAATTGCTTTATCGCCAGTTTAGGCAAGGTGATTCTTACATGAGGAGATCCCCAGGATGCTGACCCTGCCCCAGGCTGGTTTTATGAGGCGGCCTGACTTACTCCTGGCGGGAATGCTACTGCACAAATAGCTTGTACATTATAGAAACAAGCATCAAATTTTTGTATTTCAGCCTGATAATCTCTTTGTACTTTAGGTGTTTGCTTAACGGCCAATGCTGCCAATTTGGTTATAATTTCGTTAAACTCAATTTGCATCTGTTCAATGTGAGCAGTCATCACCTGCAATAAACATTTATCCTTATTATTACTAGGGTTTGATTCCACTCGTTGAGCCACCTCATCGGCTCTGATAATCTTAGCCATTAAAGCTTCATATTGGAAGGTATAATCCTCAAAGATGCCCATATTTGCATTAACTTCCTTAGATAATTTAGATAAACTGCAAGAATACGCTAACTAGTAGGCGAGGTTATAAGAGAGGAACTTACTTCTGTTCTAATTTGCCAACAACACCTAAACCTCAATGTAGTTAATGGTCCACTAAGCGCAGTGGCGGCTCGTCACTTTAGAAGATGGAGGGCGCAGCCTGTTTAATTAATTAATTATTTCTAAATAATATATTTAAAAGAAGACACAAATTTCGGAATATGTTTAGCTGAATATTCATTTAGTTAAATTCAAAAATTAATATCACAAACAACATGTAAAGATAAAAAAAAAGACTTCCCCCAAAGGACGTGGATGTGTTGTAGAAACTCTGCAGCTGTGTAATGTGCATACATATATAGGTATGTATGTTTTCACTTTGTTCCATACAAAATTCAGGACATGGCCTACCTAATTAATTCTATTCTCTTTTTTGATCAAGAGTTAATCTTGCAATATTCGTTGTCTTAAGCGCTTGAATTGAACTATTCATATTAAGCCTAGTTACAAAAAATATTAAAACATATAACTCAAATAAACATTATCCTAAAATAACCCTACATAATATTATTATAAACAAATACGCCACACACATCCTCAAGATGCAGGAGCATGCAGGATGACTGACATCAATTATTGCTGGTTCACGCTATATAAATTTCACAAGCTTTCAACCTTAGGGCGCGTAAGGGAGTGCGCCTTCAAAAGAGAAAAAAGCAATGCTAGCAAGCTGACCGTCACGCGCCCGACTGCATGCCATTTGAAGATAAGAGGTGAAGAGGGGGAAGGTTTGGTTTCCAATATCAGACGCTGACCGCCTCGCGCCCAACCGCATGTCATTTTAAAAATATTGACTGCTATTACTTAAACCAAAAATATATTTTTCTTGAAACTATTATGGCAAGATAAAATTGTCGTGAGAGTGCGAATAATAACTTTAAAAGGAACTGGGGATTCGTGGGGTTGGGGGGCGCGCGCCTCCGTGCCTTAGGGACGAGCCGCCCCTGACTAAGCGTAAGTAGTTCCCAACACTCCACTATGGAAGACTGTAAGCTTTTAAGACTAAATTTCCGCTACAAAGATGTTTCCCAAACACATTTGCAGTTACAAAATCAATAAATTTAATCAATGTATTATTCACACCTAAAGCAACTAGCAAAACCAAACATTATTACTAAACTAAAACCTAGTTAAAGGGACACAGTTAATACACAATTAACTTAAGATAAAATATCCCAGCAACAAAATATGTTTAACGAATCTAAACAAACGAGGTATCCAAATAAAATAACGTTAATTACTATGTTCTTACAACCTATTAGTAGCTAGTAAACACCATTAATTAAATTCAAAATAACAAAAGTGTAACCTAAAATTCCACAACAACCAGATTAGCTCCAAATGTTAAACAAAATTACATTTTATTAATTTAACTTCTGATAGCTGAAACCTTAAGTAAGCGAGGAATGAACTAAATAAATACTCAACTTGATGCTAGTGGTGCTAGAATATAGCCAAACCTGAACGACCTAGAAACTTTTTAGTATTATGAATTCACATTAACCATTGGCCTGTTTGAATTTATAAACAACAATCTCTTATTGCCGACTATTAACTAAACGAACAACATAGTTAACAGGCTGAAGAAAAAATTGAAACAATTCACCACCTTTATGCCACAATGACTACGATAACATAAAGTGAAAACTTTTATTCACGTTACGAGACGTAATAATCCGGCCCGGAGGACCAAAAATAATGAAACCACGAACTTAACTGGCCTCTCAGAATCGTTAACGTGATTTCCAGTTCGACAAAACCCGGTGGACTGTATTTAATCTTTGACAGGGTGTAAGCTAGCATCAAAACACCACGAAACTCGGTGACAAAACTACAACAATTGCGCCGACCATCTTACCTGATGCTCTCATCTAGTCACAGTGTCTTTCACAGGTCAGGCCGTCTCAACTCTCCACAACTGGTGGCCTACTCTTGGTTGTGGCGTTCACCACCAGGGGCACTCCTTCAGCAAACACTTTTGGAGCGTATGAACAATATAAATACAATATATTAAATAAAGTTTATATATTATATATTTCATATCTAATAATATTTTATATATATTATAGATTTTACATATATAATATATATATTATAAAACACATTTAATATATGATATATAAATGTATTTAATATATAATATATATGATTTATTTAATATATTATATGCACAGAATATATTATATATAAAATATATTTAATATATAATATATAAAATATATTTAATATATAAAATATATGCTATCTAGGTACATTAAATTGAATATATTTAATATAATTGGTATATATTATATATTTTATATATATAACATTTTAAGATATAATATATACACTTCATAAATTTTATATATAGTGTAATACTATATATTTAATTAATATATATTACATATACTTATTATATAATATATACTTAATTAATATTATATAAATGTAATATTACAATATATAATTAATATATATTACATATATTTATTATACAGCTAATATATATAGTGTGTACTCTATGTCTTATATACGAGTATTATGTATACACTAAGCACCGTGTCTTACTAGGCGTTAGGGTCATACGCTTAAGTACTAATTATGCTAATGGGTTAGTAAATGGGACGGTTGAATAGAGAGGACGTGAACCTGCATTTGCGTGGAGGGGGAGTGGAAAACCATTTAGGAAAACCATTTTGGAAAACCCACCCACAATTCACCCTAGCAAGATTCGAACCTTGATCTCCCCGTCATCGACAGTCTATCTCAACACTAAACTAGCGCGTTGGCTAACTACGCCACCAAGGCGGGTTATTATGTACACAGTATGTTCTGAAACTCAAAGCTTAAACTGCACATATATCTTCTTTCACTGAAAGTAATACAAAATCCTTATACACTTACATCCAGCATCTATGCTAATATCATTAAATTGTGTTCAAAGTGAAAAGCTGTGGAAACATGCGTTTACAACAAGCTGCATGGGGACTAGGCACGTGACTAATTAGCATAGATGCTGGATGTAAGTGTATAAGGATTTTGTATTACTTTTAGTACAAAGAAAATATATGTTCAGTTTGGGCTTTGAGTTTCCAAACAGCCTGTAAATATTATACATACATATTATATAGGATATATAATATATTTTGTACATACACATAAAATATACTATACACAATACTATATAGCCACGCTAGAGTCCCCGGTTTACTGCTAACATTTTTAAACCACGTACTATTACAGTCCTGGCTACACACAAAGTTATACACTAGCGGGGTAGGATTTATAAGGTTGTTGTTGAGAGGGAATGTCCCCACATTTACGTCGAGAATAGTTGGGAAACAACATAGGAATAAACATCTTCAATGCGCTCTGCTGAGAAATTAACCTGGATTTCCCTCTCACATTCAAACTATTCTAGAATAGCACAATACTGTAAATATAGATAGTAAAATCTGATTCACTTAGCAAGTAATATAAATATATATGAATACATTAGTTCACTTATATTTATTTATTTGTTCAAAGGTGTGACTCCATTCGGAGGGACTTTCTTCGTTGAGAATTATTTTCCCCTCCATATACATTTGACCAACCATACACACTACAACGAAGTGGCTAAGGTTTTTCTGTCGGAAACAGGACAGGTTTGAAACCAATGGGGAGGGAACAATTTACTAGTAAAGTTTTGTAAAGTGACAACTAGCTATACCCCGCACCCATGTTAGTAAATATACATACCACTAAGTATTACTTGATATACATTTTGATGGTAAATCTTTTCACGCTAAATGTATTATTCTGAAACCGTATAGATTATAATATATTTCGTTTAAAAGGTTTTAAAAGGGTGATGGTCTATTTGCTATTCCACTAAACACTTTGTGTGCCTATTACATTTTTCAAGGAAATATAATTATAAATATATATGTATACACGTATATGTGTATGTAATAGATGTATATATTGTATATATGGATACATATGTAATATATTTAAAACTTTTAAGGAAATATATACATAGATGTATACCCGACCCCTGAAAAGGCATGTATAGTGAGTATGCTAACGTGCATTATTATGCTACAAAACATAGTCACGTGGTTTGATTTATCGCATGAGTGTGTAGCGTTTATTAGCAAAAGGCTACAACAGTTAATGAATTAAAAGCAAGACTAGACACTATTGGAATTAAAACGAGTAAACTCACCGTTGCCCCATTCAGCAGTTTCGCCTCCCTAGTGTACTCCCCGCACAAAAATAACTTGCCACAATGAATTTAACTGACCAACTAAGCGAGTGAAAATCATGCAAGACTGAACTGTGCATTATCGCGGGCATGTTGGGAACATTGTGGCGCGCACGCGATGTATTAAAACATTTGATCTGGAACTATCTACTAGCTGCTTAATTATTCTACCGTCGTCTATCTATCCCCTCCCTCTCTTCGTTGTTTTGTGTTTGCCTTTGTTTTGTTTATCCCTCTTCCCCCTCTCTGAGCTAGAATATTTTTGTATATAATGGTGTAGTCCAGATGGACGGACTACTCTTCTCAAAATCTTGTCCTCGGACGCACATAGGTGTCCGGGAGGTTTTTCGGCTGTTGTATTTTGAAATTCTCTTTGGCAAATTAATATTTAAATTTAAAACCTGTACAACTTTATAGATAATTAGGTAGGGATATCACGTATTACTTTAATCTTTTGGACACGTCATGGTTAAGAATGTTTATCTTCTTATTAGTTTTTTTGACGCGAAGCCCCATTTGTGTTCGCGTGATACTAAATTTGTCAATTTTTACAAGACGCAGTTGTTTGCGATGTTGGTAACTTATAGTCCGTACGGCATGAAAGTTTTGTATTGTCATGAGAAAGAAATATTAGTAACTTACTGATTTTGATAATATTCTTTACTACATGTTAGGGGTAATCTTTTATAATATTCCATTATATTTGCTGTTAACCAATTCAGGGTGATTGAAATTGCCCGCAACTATTGTTTGTATATATTTCTGTTCAATATTTAATCTCTCTTTATTCAATATCAATAAATAAAATGTTATTTTCTGACATATATCTTTATATCAAATATTTATATGTTATATCCTTCACAGGTAGCCATAGTATATATAAATATCCACATAACTAAATAGTTGAAGAGTGAGTTCAGGGAAACAGAAAATGAATAGAGCTGATTATGGCCTATTTACTTTTGTGATTATTCTATCGGCTCCTCTGCAATTATTATTTCCTTTTATTTTATTTTTTAGTTTTGTAGTGCACCAGCCTTTATTCGTTTTGGAGATAAGGGCGGTGTTACAAGTGAAGCGAGTGTTCCCTTTGCATTTGTGTGTCTGCGATAAATTTTGATCGCGCTGCGGTTTTTACATTATCGCCATAATTAAAAAGCGATGTCTTCGGACAAAAAGAAAGTCAAGTCTGTAGCAAAGGCTCATGACCTGGAGCCAAAGAACTCTGAACCCTCGTGCATTGATACTATTAGGAGATTTAGCTATAAGAAAAAGAACGGAAGAGAAGAAGGAATTTATTCCTTGAGATGAAGGCTCAATTATCGACCTTCTGACTTTGATCTGTGGGATAGTGAGGAAATGAGTCCACATGATCATGATGTCACAAATCATGCCTCTACTGTAGAGGAAAATGTTGGCAAGATCTGAAAGGTGAAAGGTGAAAGGTGGATCCAGTAATTGACGTGTTCACAATGGTGTCATACCGAGTGTTCAGCTGCAGAAACTTACATTTTAGTGTGTGAATATTGCAAATAGTAGCTTTCAGATACTATCGATCACGTATTAACATATCTGTCAGTTGTGTAAAAGAATGTGTTAATTTGTAGTGCTATCACATACTATTCTATATTTAGTAACACAATTTTGCAATGTATGTAAAAGATACACATTTTAAGATTAATTGTTTTAACATAAGATAATTGAGATTACAACCATTGCCTTGATATTGGTTACATGTGTAACATTAATGACAAGTCACGTGTAATAATCTGGTAGAAACTGAATTATTTAATTAACAAATAACATAATGATATTTCATATTTGACTACTTCCCTCTATTGTACACAGCTTGGAGAAAACCAAATATAAAACGAGATTTTTGGAGTTTATGAAAAGGGAGATGCGAAGAATAATTATTTGAAAGAAAATGTCAGACAACACATTCAGTCATTTGTTCCTATTGAGTTCCATTGAGACAGCAAACCTGTACCAGTACGGGATAACCATGAAACGTAAAATATAATACAGCAAAGGTTGGCAAAAATTGTCTATTGTTAAACGAATCTTTACTAAAAAATTTCTAACATTGAGTCTAATGGGGATTTTTTCAATCCCAAAATTTGATATATGCGAGTGGAAGTAAAAAAATTTGTAAATTGGGAGCCCATTTTATTGCGGGAATAAATACACAATTGCAAGGGAATTTAAGAGTATTGCATCAAAACCCATTGAGAAAATAACTTTTGCTACCTAAAAAATATTTTCTGTGTCTATTTTTACTGTTTTTAAATTAGTACTAAATGAACCACTTATTTTTGGGGGAGAAACGTAGACAAGGGGGGGCCCAATTTTTGGGGAATTGTATTTTTTATTTTGAAAAATAGGGTAAATGAAAAAAGATTAATTTTTTAAAGGGGGGACGGGGGGGGCAAACACTTTTAGATTAGGGGGTTTTATTAAAAAATTGCTGTTAAAAATGAGTTTTTTTATATTGTATTTTTTTCTGAACATGATTATTTTGAGATAAATCAAAAATAAATGGTTTAACCCCCAACTTCATTTTAAATTTTCCTTGATGATATGAAGGGGGATAGATGAATGATAATGTTTTGATGATATGATTTGGGCACCGAAACATTTTGAATTCTATTTATAAAACAAACCATTTTAATTTTTTACATCCCTACAGTAGGTTCCCAATCTATTTTTACTTTTTATTTTATATCAACATTAAGTCTTTTATCATATAATTTTTTTTAAATTTGTAGCCTTTTTTAATTTATTACTTTTTACGTTAATTTTTGTTTGTATTCTAATTAGTTTGTTTTATTTTTTTCAAAAAATCTTTTTTTAAAAATAGTTTTTAATTTTTTTTTAAATTTGGGAAAAACCAAACTAAGAAACAAAATTTCACTAAAAAATGTTGAAATTTAAAGGGTAAATGTGACTGTGTAATTTTTTGTAACTTCAAAAAATTTTAAATTAAAACAATTGTTTGGTTCACTCGAAACAAAATTGAAAAATACTTTTTACAGGTTAATTGGATAAGCGTACAAAAGCGCGAGCTACAACCAGAACTTATTAAAAACGAAGCTTGTAACTTTTAAGCATTTATTTAACATTTAAAAATTTTTTTTCCAAATTAAAAAATTCATCAAATATGAAGTTTTTAAAAAAATGCACCCAGTTTTAGAATAAAAATTGGTAAGAGAAAAGTGCATTTTTTTTAGTAAATTAGTTTAATTTAATATCCTACCTGGGCATGATGTGATCAACCTTTTCAAAATTTCTGAAAGGAAAATTTTACAAAAAACTTTCACCCCAACTCTATAACCTTGACGGGTGGATGGGGAAAAATGTCAGTTTATTTGTATTTTTTGCAGGTACAAAGATTTTTATGTTGGGAAATCCCGGCGGGGCCCTACGGGGATTTCTTTCATAAAGATTTTACACTCCCCCTCCCCTTTTTTGGGGTTATCTTTTTAAAGTGTCCCCTATTTTTCCTAAATTAAAATCCCCATAGTATCCCGACGGAAGTAAACATTAATGGGGAAGGGGGAGAATTTTTTTTAAAAATTACTAAGCCAAAATCATCAAAATTTTAATAGAAAATGTAAATTAATCGTTGTAATAAAGTTGGGTAAATCCCCTTTTGGTCAGTCGTGGGGGATCTACCTTCTGAACTTTTGGGCCCCAAAGACCTTTTTGGGGCATGTCCCAAAAATGAACACAAAAAATTTTTGGATTTCCTTTTCAAAATGTAAATACATTGATTGCTAGTTTTGGGAAGACACCTGAAAACATAGTCCACTTCAAGCAAGAGTGAGACCCCAAGGGAGGTTAAATTTTAAAACTTTGTTAGTGCTCTTTTTAAGAACACGCAACGAAATAAACTCAAGATCGATCTCAATAGTCTCGAAAACTCAACAAAGTAACTTGTTTTATAACCCAACACGTTCCGTGCCCGAATATAAATTTTCCTCTTTGGATTAAAATATTAGAACTAATTTAAAAAAATTAGAAAATCTTTTTTAAAAAGGTATTTTACAATTTTTTAAACTATGGGATTGTTTTTTTGTTGATGGAGAAAATTTCTTTTTTCCCCGCTTCTGTGACCACGGGGGTCTAACGCGCACTCTCGCAGTAACAACCCACCGGACGGGGGCCCCTCGAGTCTCGAATTTGTGGGGTTTTTGGAGGGTTGTTTTCCAAAACGGTTTTCCATCTCCCTCCACGCAAATTCGGTATACTTTCTAACCCCCTTCCAACCCCCTAAACCATTAATAATTAATACATAAAGGGGGAACCAAGGGATAGTAAGACGGGCAAAATAAATCCTGCTTTTAAATTTAAAATTGCCCGATTAAAATAAAGTAAAAAAGTTTAGGGAAACCCCTATTAAAATGACTTCCCAACTTTTGTTTGACTAAAATTTTTTGCACTTAAGGGGACAATTATTTAGAAGGGAGCACGAATTTAAAAAATCACACTTTTTTTAAAATATTTTTTTTGGGTTTAAATATAAATCAGAAAAGCCGGGGTGCCGCCCAATACCGTTTTCTCTAGCTTCAGACAATTATCCTCTCCAACTACATACTCTACGGCGGGTTTGTCTCGAAAACAGTGGGGGTTGGGTATAACCTCACCCCTACTTTTTAATATCTAATTTAACTCCAAAGATTTTATTACATGATGCATAGAAATAGTATTTTAATAAATCATAAAAAAGATACATACCCCCCCGGGGGCAGGGTTTTGGCTAACGCGCTATTTGTTTTAGCTTGACTGCCGGGAGGGGGAGATCGAAGTTTAAAAGGGTTGGGGGAAGGGGGGTGGTGTTTTTAAAGGTTTCCACTCTCTCTCTCTCCCAAATAGGGGTTTCCCCACGCTCAAATTCAATTTTCCCTTTCCCTAATTCTTTGGTGTAATTAGTCTTAACGTATAACACAAAGGGGTTACTAAGATGGGTGCTAAATAAATAAAAAAATAAAAATCAAAAAAAAATTTTTTTTTTAAAAAAACTTTTTTTTTTTTTAATTATTTAAATTTTAAAATAAATTATTATTATTTTATTATTTTTAAATTTTAAAAAAATAATAATATAAAATATAATTAAATAATTATATTAATTAAAAAAACAATGATTAAATTTTTTTAAAAAGTCTGTATTTTTTTTTGCATCGGTCTTCTCCCCACGGTGATTAGAATTATTAATTCAGAATTAGTGTTAAATGATGTGGGGGCCTTTAATTTAAAAAATTACAGACCCCACCTATTTTTAATATTAATTATTCATTTTTTATGTAAAAATTTTTTGGGTTCAAATTTTTAGTTGGGCGTACTTTTATTAATTCACTAAAGGGCATTTAGTAAAAACTTTAATGTGACATCGAACAACTATAGGGACTGTGAACAAATCTCAATCCCGTGCTTTTCAAAATTCTAATTAAGCCCAAAAAATTTTACTATTTGTTGCAAAAACCAAGCGGACTTAAACCCGATACCCCAAATTCCACACTGAGTTATCTTTGGCGGGGTTTTTTTTTCTTCAACACTGAAAAATTTTTTTGTAGTCTTTTTCAATATTGTATGGATTCTATTCGTTTCACAATCATAGTTATTATAAATGTTGTCTCTTTGGAGAAAAGCGATAAAAAGTCCTTTCTTTTATTTATAAGGGTCCCCTTTAAATCGAGCTATCAAACCCAAAACCAAACTGGAACTCAAAACTTTAAAATAAATTAATCTGTTAAACAAAATTTACCGACCCCAAACAAATAGCACAATTAAACGAAAAATTTGAAACGAATATTTGACAAAGAATACAAAAAAAAGTAAAATCAAGTAAATATATGTTAAGAACATTAGAAAAAAGAGCACAACTTTTTTACCAAAAGGTAAAAGAAAAAAGTAGTAATCCCCATTTTATCCATTTTACGTCACTGTTATTAAAAATAAAATTGACTGCTCGAAATGACCCGGCTTTTTAGTGACGTCAGGAGTGAGGATCCTTATGGTGGTATGGTGACGTTCCACATTTGGGACTCATTTTAATTTTGGTCGCTAATTATTAAAATTTAGGTGACTTTTTTGGTCCCCCTCCCGTTTTATTGATTAGGCAGCCCGACGTCACCCTGTTTGTACTGTGGGTAGGATCTATGATTGTGACGCACCTGATTTTTTTATTGATTTCAGGGTCGCAAATTATTCAAAATATGGTGACTTTTTTTTGTACCCTGCCATTTTTTAAAATTATAAGGTCACTTGACTCACCTTTTGGGATGTGGGTAGGTTTATCTATAGTATTGTGACTCATTGTTGAGATTGATTTTTTTCACCTTGACATCGTTTCAAAAGGTTTTATTGAGTAAGGTCACCCTGCCGTCACCCTGTGGACGGTAGGTAGGTACCTTATAGTATTGTGACGTATCCTGATTGTGATCGAGGTAGCTAGCTAGGATAAGAAAGATTGTGACGTCCCCCGGGGTGACGTTTTCAATTAGTTTGCCCCGGGGATTTCTATCGTGGAAATTTTTCAAATGAACAATTGTAATTTTTTTAAAAATTTTTAGTTATTTTATATCAAATAATTGATAATTTGAACTGTTTCTTGGGACGCGACCCGTATTTTTTCTCACACATCAGATTTTAATGAATAATGATATCAAGTGTTTTTCATTTGTTTTATGCAAAATTTAAACTTTTTAAAAACTTTTGGGAAAATTTTTATTTCCAAAACGAGTTTGTATTCATGTGAAATCCATCTTTTTAAAAAAAAAAAACCTTTTTTAAAAAAAAAGGAAGGGGTTATTTTTTTTTAAATGTCGGGGCAAATCATTTTTTTCCCTGGCAAGTTTTTAAAGTGTATATAAATTGAAATCATTTTAAATGCTAGTATTTATAACAAATTAAAATAATTAAAAAAATTAGCCCAGATTTGAACAGCTGTGAAAACTTTAGAATCATTTTTTTAAAAAATTAATAACTTCATAGGGAAAAATTTTTTATTAAACAACTACAGTTAAAATGAGGGGGAAAATTTTTACTGAAAATGAAAAAAAAAAAAAAAAAAATTTTTTTTCCTTTTTAATTATAATAAAAAAAATACACAATTTCACATATAATTTTATATAAACTAAAACCATTATGAACAGATTTTAGTTACAAAGTAAAATTAAAAAATGAACGATATAGTTACAAAAAAAATTATAAATGTGTTTATTGTTTTACTTTGATTTAAAAAGGGAATAGGAAATACTCCAAAAGACCACGATATTTTTTTTTTAATGATTTTTACTAAACACCTCTATAGATTACATATATAATTGTTATATACAAAAACCAAATTTTAAACAGATAGGGGTTTGTTATTTTTATTTAAAATTTTAAACCATTTTTAAAAAAGATTAAAAAAAAAAAACTAAAACCATTTGTTCTATTCAAAGTTAAATAAAATTACACCCCCATGCCATCTAATTTTACAGACTTTTAAATTATTTCAAGGTCAATTTATTTTTTAGAACAATCCTGAAATTTTCTTTGGGAAAAAAAAACCTAGATATTATCAGAAAATAGGCTTTCACAAAAACGCGGCCCCCATTGTTTCCCGTTCATAAAAGATAAAATTTTCCTTCTGATTCTCCTTTAAAACTTCTTAGAGAAAATAGTTTGAATGCATCATTTTGGGTTGGGTTGAAGTCGTTTAAAATTTTTTCCCCCATATTTTTGAAAAAAAAAATCAAACAAATTATTATACAAAAATAAAAGGCATAAAATTTTTTAAAAATAAAAAAAAAAATTAAAAATTACCTGATTTTTTCTCCGCTGGGGTGCACTTGGTCGCCCTGCTAGTTTGAGTTAGTGGATGTTCTCGGAACTGACGTTGAATCTAAGGGCCTGTCTTGCCAATTTCAGACTAAGTGTATCGATCCCAGCACTTAAAACTTTGAAAAAACGTTTTGAACCCACACCGATGATTTTTAAAGTGAGAAAAGCACCAGAATACAATGTGTAAGTGCGTTCGATGCAGGACTCTTTTAGAATCTTTTAACAAACCCGTGAAATTATTATAACAACAAATGTTCCCACTCTACGCATCTTCCCCGCAGAGTACTCTTCCAAATTAAATAATCACCAAAAAGCGATAAAAATTTTCACCACTTTTACAAGCACCAGCCTCCTCTTTTTCCTTGCAAAATAAAATCATTTTTTGGAAAAATATTCTAGATTGACCTCAAATGTCGACGAAAGGGAAGTGGGAGTTTAAACCGTGCTTCGACTAATTCCTTTTTTAGAATTCTAACGACTTAAAAACAACGCATTTATCGTGAAAATCTAATCTCAAGGGAACATCATCTACTATTCATTTAAAAATTCGCTCAGTGCAGGCATCGACTCCCCAAAAGATCAAGGAAAACGGTTTTACTTTCGAATTAATTTGGGTCGTTTCCCAAAAGGTTTACACTTTTAAAGGAGCGAATCACACACGGGTGGAGAAAGGACCACACCCCAACATCTGACGGGTTGGATTTTTAAAAAAGGAATTTAATTAGAAAGTTTAATTTATCCCCATTTGTCGAGTAAAAAGAATTGCCCACGTGAATCACATCAACTCCCTAGCGCCGTTTTTCTGCTAAAAGAAATAAATTTACTTAAATTTCCTATTTAAATTTTTTTTTAAACAAAATATTTTTAAATTTTTATTTTAAATATTTTTTCAAAATTTTTAATTTTTTTTAATTTTAAATATTAAAAAAAAATTAATTTATTTTTTATGTTTTTTCCAAATTAAAATTTAAACTAAATTTAATGTTAAAAATTAAATTTTTTAAAAATTTTTTTTTTGTTTTCTCTTTAAAATTTGATTCTAAAAATTTTTTTTTTTACGGTTTTTTCTCTCTTTCAAAATTTAATTTTTTTATTTTATTCTAAAAATTTAAACCCTTTATTCTTAAGTGTTCAATTTTTTAGAAAAAATATTTATTTTAAATACTTTCTAATTTAATTGTTTTTATTTTAAATATTTAAAAAAAAATTTAATTTTTTAGGGTTGTTTTCTTATATTTAAAAAAAAATAATATTAAAATTATATTTTAAAATATTTATGTGTTTCCTTTTTCAAAATTGATTCTAAAAATTTAAATTTTTTTTTACGGTTGTTTCTCTCTTTCAGAATTTAATTGTTTTTATTTTATTTAACAATTAATTTATAGCTAAACAATATTTTAAATTTTTATGTTTTCTCTTTTCTAACAATTAATTTTTGTTGTTTTTCTAAAATTTTTTATTTAAACTAACAATTAATTTTTTAAAATTTTATTTCTTTTTTATAGTGTTTTACGAAAAAATTTTTAACCGACGAATCTATGACAAGCCACCCCCTACCTCAAAAAAAAACAGACAAGGGCAAACCCACATTTTTGAAGCGGGGGGGTTACAAAGAATATTTTAAACCAAAAAAAGGGAGACAGAACAAATTTTAAGTGGGTTCAACACCTTAGGCAAGAATTTATTCGTTTCAATCCATTGATTTCAAAACGTACCAATGCTTTCTAAGTGTTTTTTCTAGTTTTAGCTACTTTGCTCAAAGGGGTACGGCCCTTCGTTTAAAAATTTGGGACTCACGTCACGAACAGGGAGAAAAACCTCGAAAACCCGTCCCGGCGTTTTTTCCGAGAGTGATCAAATTGGGTGAACATTTATGAAAATTAAAAAAGTTTCAAAGTAAGCCGGGTTCGTATAGCCGGGTGTTGGGGGTTTTTAAGCGAATCAAACAAAATGAAGGGGGAAGGGTAGAGAAAAAACGAAGATCCCTTCCAAAAATATTACTGAGTCACCATAAAACGAGCTTGTCGTTTTTAAATCATTGACAAATTTTTTGGCTCCGATAGAAAGCGATAGCCAAAATCACTAATGATATTAATTAAAAAAATTATTCAGGAGGAAATAAAAATCGTAGTACCTTTCGAAAAAACTCGCGTAGATTTACGGGGGGGGGGGGGCGCAAAACATCCGAAAAATTTCAACTTTATTTTGTGGACGAATAAAATTAGCTTATAATACCCTCCGACGTCAAGGGGTTTGGGGTTGGGGGGGTTTCGTTTTTTATAGGTACTTAACCACGTCGATGACGTACAAAATCACTTAAAATAATCAAATGGGGGCGGCCTTTTCCGTTGGGTATTTCGGCACGGATGAATCCCGGTTTTGAAAGAGGGCAAGACATTCAGTAAAATACTTCCCCCAAGCAGTCCTACCTCCATTTTTTTGAAAATTGAAAAAAAATGTTTGCAGTTATTGAAAACGGGTTTCTTTAGGTCCCCGCTTGTTTCACAAGCCAAAAATCGAAAAAAATTGGGCGAAAAAAACGTTTGTTTTTAAACGGTGGTTTTCCCTTGATAAAAAAAAGGGGGGAAAATCACAATTTTTTTAAATCAACGGCAACTCAAAAAACAAAGAAAACCCCTCGTTGTTATTTGGGGTGTTGATGGGAAGGGAGTAGATATAAATATCTAATGGTATTTTATGTTTTCAAACCCACCAAAATCGAGCTATAACCGAATGGTTTTGCATGAACCAAAATTTTTTGCACCAAAGGCACTTTTGTGTAAAGTGAATTTAAGAAAATTTTGGACGGGGTTTGTGGCAATGGGGGAAACGCCTTCCCTTTTGGTTTACCCGGTAAACGCCTTTCGTCCCCTGAGACAACCGAGGCCGTTTCCCAAATAAAATTTTTTTGCGTTGCGCAAATGGGGGGGGTTTTGATACTATTTTTTATCCTTTAAAGATTTTTACCAAATACCCCCAAAATACGGACAAACTAAAAATCTGCATACAAGGACCACAAACAATTTAAAGACACCCTATTTTCCCCATGCCATGAGACAGATCCCAAAAAAAAAAAACGTTTGGACTAACTGTAAAAAAGGAACTACCCCTATCTTTTAATACGAAAAGTTTTAAAAAAAGGGGGTGAGGGGGTCCCAAAGTTCGGGGGATTATTGAAACCATGAGGAAATGACAGGGGGGCACGCTACAAACCGGCAGGGGTTTATTTAAAATAAAAGCGGAGCCAAATTTGGGAAACGTAATGTATTACAAGGGGTTTCGTCATTCGTTTTATTCAAAATATAGCGGACAGCTTTTTAGAGAATCATCACAATCCGTCGGCGTGAAATCGTTTAAAAAAAAAACTGTTCAGCCCCCGAACATACCCATACTCCCCCGGGGGTACGGGTGGGGTACAGACAGTCTTAAACCTAAAATGAAAGTCTATCGGGAAAAACCCGACCAAAATTTTGGGGACCCCTTCAACGGGCTGAATAGAGTTTTGGGGCAAAAGTGGCGGCTACGGGACAGACAAGAATTTTTGAGTTTGACGGTTTTTTCTTCCAGGGGGACTGCTTTCAAACCGTGAGGGACAAAAAAACGGGGACAAAAGAGACTCTCCCCAACGATACATGCACTCTTTTTGAGAGATCGAGCATTTAACGCAGGGTACTCTGTTACAACTAGAAAAGTGACTTGACAAAATACTGATTAAACCCAAAACAATTTTAGTCTAAGAATACCCAGATTCAAACTCCCCCCCAAACCCACGTGACGCCTGTAGGGGGACGTTTTGATCTATGACTTACACTACAAGACAAACCCCGACGAAAAAAATGGCATTTGGATTTTGCATTTTAAAATTCCCTGGGTTCAAATTTTTAAATTTCCTGTAGGTCCCCTAAAATATTTTTGGCCGCATTCCCCCTCACGGGGTAACAGAGGGGCGAAATTTAAAAGCACATTTTGCCCCTAGAAATTTTTTCACCCCGTACCCCCCCCTACAAAACAATAAAAATTTAAAAGTTTTTTTTTTATGCTCCCTTGCCCCAAACAGATGAACCAAGGTGATTGTTTACACACGACTCGACAGGACTAACGGGGAAGGGTAGGACGGGGTTCTCTAGCGCTAGAAATGGCCTACACATGGTTAGGTACCAATTTGGAATATAAAATTCCCCATTCGACCCCCGACCGAAAAGGGGGGACTGTTTAAAAGGTAATTAACAATTCCCAAGATAAAACGGGACTCTGGATACCCTATGGTGAAAACAGACGCAGACAAAGACAATTCGTTAGCGAGTATTACAAAACAAGGGAATAGGTGGATAAAAACGAAATTTTTAAAAAATCCAGAAAGCGCCATCCCCAAATTGGTTTTTAAATTTTTTCTGGGGACATTGATTAACGAGAACAAAGCAAACCCAATTTAAACAACCCAAAAAATTTTTCCCCCTACTACCACCCCGGGGACAGAGTTCGAAACATTATTTTCCCCAATGAGAGTTCTTACGCCCGGGCTCCCGTGACAGGCCGCTTCCCCGGATAGGGCAATTCCTTTTTGCCCCCTATGTGACCACCGGTGCCCGTATGAAATTTGATTATCTCGGGCACGGGGCGCTTCTTGTCTTACTGTACACAGACTCTATTATAGGGAATAAGGGGACAACACACACGATACCGCCCCGACAAGTTGGGCGACAACAAACGAGCGACCCCTACTCTGAGGCGCCTACATTAAGAGTTTTTTCCGGGGGGACCAAAAAATTATTTTACAATGTGTTTGTCCCCGGAGATGAGTTCGGGTCCGTCACAAAAGTCGGGGGTTAAACAAAAAACTATAAAACAAAAATTTTTGTAAACTTCACAATTTTTAAAGACATGTTTTTGAAAAAACGGGGGACCCCGTACCTGACTAACCCCGAAAATTAAAAAAAAGAGGCGCCATCGGTCTCCCTTGGAAAAAAAAATTTAAAAATTTATTCCACTAAACGTGGGTTTAAAATAAAACACGTCCATACCCCGGTATAGTTACACATTTTTTTCTCTCTTTTGTTTCTATGATGAGGCTGTATCGAAAATTCTCTGGAAGTGGCTTTACCCCAAATGCAAATTCGTGAAAAAAGCCCAGACATTAAACAATATTAAAAATGGAATGGTTTGCACTTTTTCCCCCTTTTTAAAACATGAAAAACAACAAATTTTTGGGTTTTAATACAAAATTTTAATTTGACAAATTTTTATCTTCAAAAATAGACATAACCCTTCGTGATATTCCCAACACAGAAACGGGGTGTAAAAAGGTTATCTTTACACAAATCGAAAGCGGGGTGCTTTAACGACTTCGTCAACAGGGGGCCCCCATTTGTGTACGGGTTAACATGTATAGAAACTTCAGGTTTGAATCAAAAATATATTGACAGACAAAGCCCTAAGGATCCCATCGAATAACTACTGACATACAAATTTTAAAAATTAGATTTTTACGTTACTTTTTCTTCTCTCTTTTGGGATTCCCAGGTACCTTTTTAAAAGTTCAAAAAGTTAAATAGAAACCCATATCCCGGGGTTAGAGCCCACACACTCGCGGTCTAGCTTAAAAGTCCTACAATTCTTTTTAACACCCCGGCGGGCTTATTTTAATAAAAATTTTTTTTATTCCCGGGGGGGAACGTCGGTAAATACTCCCGATCAGTCGGCTCATTCCCCAGGGCTTTTGAGTTTGGGCCGCGTTTTAACAAGACTCGGGGAAATTTTTGCTATTACAATTAACAGGGCCACATTTTTCAAAATTAAAAAGGGGTGAAAATTGTCAACTATCTGAAAATTGTTACCCTAGATTGAACACACGATCGCTACAACCTCAAGGGGGGGGGGGGTTTTTTGGGATCAGTGACAATACTATAAAAATTGTTCCGGGATAATTGTAATTTAGTATAATTGGACAAACAACGCGTCCATCCTCAAGAACTGGGGAAAACAGGAATTTTTGTTCTAAGTCTGCCGGGGCCGGGAGGTTGAATAATTTTAAACCTAAAAGAATTTTAAAAAAAACATCCCTTTAAAATAAATGTTGTTATTTTTGGGAGCAAATTGGTTTTTAAATATGTTTGGTTTTGGGTGGATTGAGGGTTTTTGTTGCCGTTGGTTTTGGAATTTGTCTTTAAGGAAAGTTTTTTTTTTTTGTTGAAAAGGTAGTTTTTGTTTTTTTTTTTTTTAACCACCAAACCGCAGCAGCATTTGTAATTTTGGGGATTCCGGCAAACTTTTAATTTTGGTTTTTTTTTTAAATTTTTTTGGGGTACTCACCCCGGGACTTTTAAGTCCCCTTTTTTTTTTTTCCCAAAATTTACCCCGCCATGTTAAAAAACAATGTTTTGGGCCATACAATCCCCACGGCCCCCATTGGGACACGGTGATACGAGCCCGAAAATTTTAAAAACTTTTAAAATGGCCACTCTCCGTCAAACTTTTTTTAATTTAGAAAGGGGAGGAAAAGAAAATTTGTAAGGGAAATTTCGGGAAAAAAAAACCCTTTTGTCATCAAAAAACGGGGGTTTTCCCCCCAAAGGATGGGGATCGAAAAAATAATTGATAAAATTTTTGGGCAAAAACATAAAAAATTTTAAAAAAAATTTCACCCTTGTAAAGAAAAATTTTCAGGGGAAAGGGTTTTTGGCACACCCAAACCCCACACCAAAAAAAAAATTTTTTTTTTTAAAGGGGCCACGGCGAAAATTTTTTGGAAAAAATTTTTTTAAAGGAAAAAAAAATTTTTTTTTGGGAAAAAAAACCTGTTTTAAATTTTAAAATTCCCTTTATAATTTTTATAAAATTTTGTCCCCAAAAAAAAAAATTGGTTTAATTTTTTTTTAAAATTTTAAATTTTTTTATTTTTAGTTTTTCCCAAAAATTTAATTTGGGCCCCCCTTTTTTTTTAACCTTTAATTTAAAAACCCCAAATTTCGGGGAAATTTTTTTTAAAAAATTTTTTTTTTTAAAAAAATTGCCTGATAAAATTTTAAATTTTTGGGTTTTTTAACAATTTTTTTTCCCCCCTAACTTTACGTTAAAAAGGGGTTCAAATTTAATTTTTTCCCGGGGGGTCATCATGGGGACTTTAAAACCATTTTTCTAAAAAAGTAAGTGAAATTTTTACCAAACGCTTAAAAAACATGGTTTTTTGTAAAAACCCCTTTTTACAAAGGGGTTATCCGGGCATTAAACGCTAAAAATTAAAAAAAAACCCCCTTCCCCACGGAATAAAATAATTCTAGAAAGTTTTCCCGGGAAAAACCTCCGTCAAAATTTTTTGGGCAAAAATTTTCCCCCCCCTTACTATTTTAAGTCAGAAGGGCGAAACCCGGTTAAAACGGCATATTTTAACTATTTAAAATGTTTTTTTCCCCGGGAACCCCAAAGAAAATTTTAAAAAAATAACATTTTTTTGAAAAAGGAGTTTAAATTAAAAAATATCTAAATTAGCCGGTTTTTAAAAAAAAAAAATGTCCTTTCCCCAAATTTAAAATTTTTTAAAAAAGGTAAGGAAATTTAAATAAAAAATTTTTTAAATTTAGAGGGGTTTGGAGAAAAAAATAACGTTCAAGGGGGTTTTTAAAAAAAATTTTTTACCGGGGGGAAATAAAATTAAAAAAACTTAAAAGTTTTTTATCCCCCCCAGAACACCCCTAAAGAACCGGGGCCCCTTTTTAAAATATTAAATTTAACAAAAAAAATGGACATTTCGTTCTTTTAAAAATTTCCCGCGAATTTTCAAACAGGGAAAGGGAAAAAAAAAAAGAAAAAGTGGGGGCCCCCCTAATTTAAAAAAAACCCTTTCCTGAAGAAAAAAAACGTCCACCGGCGCACCCCCCCAAAAATTTTAAAAGGGCCACCAAAAATTTTCCCATATTTGGAAGGAAAAGGAGGGGGGGTTTGGGGGGGAAAATAAATTTTTTCCTGTAACAAATAAAAGGCCCAACCCCTTTGGGGGGTTAGGGAAAAAAAAAATTTTCCATTAGTAAAGGGGTAAACCCTTTTTGGGAAAAAAAATGGGAAAATTTTTAAAACCCCCCCCCCAACAAAACCAAAAAAATACCCCGGGGGAAAAATTAAAAACCCCAAAAGGGCTTGGGGTTTTTACCAAAAAAAAATAAAGTTTAATTAAAATATTTAAAAAAATTTTTGACACAATTTCCCAGGTAGAAAAGTTCCAGCCAAAAAGGGGGAGGTTGGGAAAAAATCATTAAGTTTTGGGCCCCCCGGGGCCCCCAAAAAACCAAAAAATTAAAAAATTATTTCAAACCCCCGCAAACCCCCTTTTGAGCGGAAAAAACTTAAAAAAACGGGGGTTTTTAAAAAAAAAGAAAAATTTTTTGCCGGGGGAAAAATCTAATGGGTTAAAAAAAGGTTTCCCCCTATTTTCAATGCCAATCGGAAAGGGTTTGGGGGAGAATTTTAATAGAAGCAAAAAAATAACCCCCAAAATTTAAACATTATTGGTTTTTTTTCAAAAATAAAGCTGGGTTTCCCTTAAAAAAAATGGGGCCAACCCGGGGTTTTTAAAAATTTTTTTAAAAAAAAGCGCCCCTTTTCGACAGTGGAAAAATTGGGAAAATTTTAAAAAATTTTCATTTTGAAAAAGAAATATTTTTTTTGCAAAATCCGAAAAAGGGGCCCGGGAGCGTTTAACCCCAAATAAAAATAAAATTAAATAACCCCTCAACACTCCCAAAACGTGATTTGGGGGGAAATTAAAATTAAACGCAGTGCCGACAAAGGAACCCCGGTTTAAATATTCCCTTTAAATTTTTCCCCGAAACTGGTAAAATTAAAGGGAAAAATTTTTAAGGGGGATACCCCAAAGAAAAAAAATTTTTTTTGAAAAAGGGGGTAAATTTTTCCCGGGAAATTTTTTTGTTAAATAATTTCCCAATTCCCCCCGGTTTTTGACGGACTCCGGGCCCCAAAAGGGGAAAATTTTAAATCAAATTTCCTTCTCTCCACAAAATTTTTTTTAAATGAAAAATATCAAAAGCATTTAAAGGATTTAAAATTTTTTTTAAAAAAAGGGGGGAAAAAACTTTTAAGGGGGTTGTTTCTTTTTTCCAAAATTTAAATTAAAGGGGGGGGCCCGAAAAACAAAATAAAAAACCTCTTTTTCCTTTTTTAAAAAAAAATTTTTTTATGGCTAAAAAAGTTGGGGGGGTATAATTTTCCCCGGGGGGGTTTTTTTCCCGAAAACATTTACCAAAGTGGAATTTACGCACCGGGGACCCCGTGGGGGTGTTTCGTTTCCCCAAACCCCCCCTTTAAGGGCAATAAAAAATAAAGGGTTTTAAAGGTAAAGGGGGGAAAATTTAAGGGGTTTTACCAATTTTTTAAATTTTGGGTCAAAAATTTAAATTTTCAAAAGGGTGCGGAGACAATCCCCTAAAAAAGTTTTTAAAAAAAATTCTTTGGGGCAAAAAAAATTTAAAAAAATTTTTTCCCTTTTCTTTAGTGGGCACGGAGATAATTTTCCCATTCAAACAAACCCAACAGAACAAGCCTTAAAACACGGGGAAAATTTAATAGGGAAATTAAGGGGGGTTTTTCCCCAACGAAATCCCGGATTTTTCAAAAGGAAACCCTTTTGGACAAAGACATTAAGGCCCAGTTTTACTTATGAGGGGGGTTTCATAAGTTCCCCCCCCAAAAAATTACCTTTTCTTTTCCCATACTTTTTTCGGAAATTATTTTTAAAACTGGCATACCAAAATTTACGTTAAATTGGGGTCCCTCCCAGCCCTTTTTGGGAAAAAATTTAAAATTTTGATTTTTAATTTTCTTGCAACATTTGGAAAGAAAAAAAACATCGGCCGTTTACCCGAAAAATCAGGGGGCCCTTGGGCCCCTTTTTTTGGGGGGGTTTTTCTTTTTTTCCCTTTTGGGGGGGCCCAAAACGGGGGAAAAAAACCAAAAAGGTAGCGGGGGGGGAAAGGTCCCGCGCGGGGGAAAATTAAAAGCGGTCCCGGGCAGGGTGTAAAAGGTAAAAAAAAAATTTTTCAACCCCACCAAAGGGAAAAAAACGAAAAGATTTTTCTTTTTTTTAGGGGGGAAAAAAGTACCCTTTTTTTGACGAAAACATTTAAACAATTAAAAAAAAAAAGGGGGAATACCCAAATTTGGAAATACCATTAGTTTTTTTTTCGGGGTTTTTTGACCCCCCAAAAAAAAAAAATTTTTTTCCTTAGGGGGGAAAAACCCCCAGGCAAATAAAACCCCTTTTTTATCAATTGTTTCTTTTTCAAACAATAACTCTTAAAAAAAACCTTTCCGAAGCAATATCCAGGGCGGGTTTAAAATTTTCAAAACCCTCCCCCCCCTTAATTATTTTGGGTTTTTTATTCCCCCCCCCAACGGGGAAGCCGCATAAGAGAAAAAAAAGGGGGGGGGATAAAAATTTTTAAAAACTCCTAAAAACACCCGTTTTTCCTTTTTAAAAAAGTTGTTTTCCCCGGTTTTAAAAAACCCCCAAAAGGGGGTTTTTTTTCAAAGAGGGGTTATCCCCCAGTGTTGCGGAAAAATTAGCCCCATTTTTTAAAGGGGAATTTCGCGGGTTTTTTGAATAAAAAAACCAAAGCCGGGAAAACCTGGGGGAAAATTACCCCCAAAAAAATCTTAAATTTCAAAGTTTTGGGTTTTTTTTTTAAAAAAATTTTTTAAAATTTTTTGGTTTTTTGGGGGTTTTTAACACGTACTTTACTATTTAAAATATTTTTGTATTTTTAAAAAAATAAAAACTTTTTTATAAATTTTTTAAAATCCCCCCTTTAGTATCCTTTTTCATTGGATTAAAAACAAAAATACCCCCTTTTAAACAAACTTTTTAAAAATCTTTATTTTTGATTAAAAAAATCGCGCCCCCCACCCCAACGGGAACGGGTTTTATTTTTAAACAAAGACCTTACAGCCAAACGTTTTTTACCTTTTAAAAAGGGGGGGATAATCTAATCGGGGGGAAAAAATTTTAAAAAGGGCCATCAAAAACGCGCGAAAATTTCCCTTTTGGGGGAAATTTTTTGACCCAATTCCCAAAATACCGCCCCCAATTTGGGGTTTAATTTTCCCCCACAAAACCCCCCTGGGGGTTCAATTTTAAAATTTATATTTGAAAATAAACCCCACAGGGGCCTTTTAAAAAAACCCCCACAAGGAAACCGCAAAAAAAAACCCCGGCATACCCGGGTCCCACGGGGGGTTTTTTCCCCTTTAAGGACCCGTGGGGGCCTAAATTAAAAACCCTTTAAAAAAACCCCTTTGGGGGAAAAAAAAAATTTTTGGTTTCAAAATTTCCTTTGGGGGGCCCCCAAAATTAAAAGGGGAATTTTCCCTTTTTAAAATAAAAAAAAAATTTTATTTTTAAAATTTTTTTTTAAATTTTAATTTTAAAAATCTTTAGTAATTTGTTTATTTTCTAAATAAAAGAGGGTTTCCCCGCCTTTTTCATTTCCCGGGAAAATTTTTTGACTTTAAAAAAAAGGTTAAAAAAAATTTTTTAAAAAAAAATTTTATTTTTTTTTCATTAATAAAAAGAATTTTTTTTTTCCCGCCCCGGGAAAAATTTTCCCCTGTTTAATAAATTCCCTTTTTTACAATAAATTTTTTTGGGGTTTTTTCCCCCCTTAGCTACCCGGGGGAAAAAAAAAACGCGGGGGGTTTAATTTCAAAGGCGAAATTTTTTTTTTCCTAAACCCGGGGGTTTTAAAAAAATTAAATTTAGGGTTTATTAATTCATCCCCGGGAAAAGAAAAAATTGTTTTTAATAAACACCCCCTTTTTTTAAAAATTTCATTTTAAAACCCCAAAAATGGGGGGTTTTCCCGCCCCAATTTTTCCCATTTTGTTTTTTGGGGTTTTTTAAAGGTTTTCCCGGGACCAAAAAACTTTCTGCAAAAATTTTTTTTTTGGGGAAAAAATTTAAATTTAAAAAGACCCCCCCCCACTTTTCATTTTTTAAAAAAATTTTGGTTAAATTTGGTTGGGGTTTAAAAAAAATTTCTTCCGGGAAAAAATAAAAACTCGGAAATTGAAAAATTTTACCAAATTAAAATATTTAAAAAAAATTTATACTTTTTGAAAACTTTTAAAACCCCAAATTTTGGGAATTTCCAATTTTTTATCTGTCCCTTTTAGAAAATTTTTATTTTGGGTAAAAATAATAAATTTTGAAATTTTGTATTTTTTTTATTTTAATTAAAATTTAAAAAATTTTTTTATTTATTTTTTTTTTTTTGAATTATTAAATTTTTTTATTTTAAAGTTTTTAAAAAAAACAATTATTTATTAAAAATTAAAAAATTTTAAAAAAATTTTTAATTTTTACCTTTTTTTAAAAAAATTGGTCACTTTTTTTAAAAAAATTATCCTCAGAACCAAAAAGTATAAAAGAGCTTAGTCCCTAAAATCCTTAAACAAAAGGTTTTAAAAAAAAACTATCTTTAAAAAGGGGGGCCCAAATGGGCCTTACTTAAAACATGCACTAAAAAAAAAACCCCAAATTTTGAATTTAAAAACCCCCACAAACCCCCAATACTACAAAAAAAAGATCCACCAATAAACGGTATGGTATTATAATAAAAATAGGGTACCCCAAAAAAAACGTAAAAATGGAAAAAACAAAATTAAGCCCAAAGGGGAACCACCTTTTCCCCCAAAAGGAACTCATCCTAAATTTTTAAAACGGGGGGGCACAAGCCTAAATTTTTTTAATAAAGTGAGAAAACTGGGTGGGGGGGTTAAATTGATTATCCGTTATAAAAGCCTTTCCCCAAATAAAAAAAGCAATTTTTTTCACCAATTTTTCCCCAAAACCCATTACCTAAATTATACTTGGATTTTTCTTAAAAGGGGTTTTTATCCCAAAATTCTTTTTTAAAAGGTTTTTTTTTTTTTTTTTTCTTTTGTATTTTTAAAAATTTTTTGGAAAAAATTTTTTTTTTTTTAAAATTTTTACTCCCCCCAAAAAATTTTTTTGGAAAAAAATTTTTAAATCCTTTTAAAATTTTAAAAATTTTTTTTAAACCCCTTTGGGTTAATTTCATTTTTTTTTTTTTTATAGTTTAAAAACCCCCCCCCAATTTTCATTTTTAAAAACCCCAAAAAAAGGCCCAAAAAGGACATTAATTTCCATTCCCAGAAACAAAAATTTATTTTTTTGTAAATTTTTAGTAAATTTTTTGAATATTTAAAAAAATTTTTCAAAAAATTTTTTTAAATTTTGGAAAATTTTTCTCCAAAAAAATAATTTAATTTTTAAAAAAAAATTTTTTTTTTCCCCTTTTTGGAAAAGTATTTATTTTTTTAAAACCCAAGGGGTTTTTTTTTTAAAAAAAAAGGGTTTTTAATTTTTTTTCCACCCAAATCCCTTTTTTCCCACCTTTTTAAATTGTTTTTAAAAAATTCTTTTTTAAATTTTTTAAATTTTCCCCAAACCCTTTTTTCCAATTTTTAAGTTAGAATAATTTTTTAAAAATTTTTACTTTTAAAAACCCAAAAATGTTCGATTTTTCTATTGGTTCCCCTTTTTTTTACATTTTTAATTTTTTTTTTCCAAAAATTGTACAAAAAACCCAATTTTTTTTTAAGGGGGTTTTAAAAATGTATTTTAAATTAAAATTTTTTAATAAGGGGTTTTCAAAAATTAAAATTTAAAAATCAACCCCAAATTTAAAAAAAGGGGTTTTTTCTTTTTAAAAAAACATTTTTTTAATATAGTAAAAATAATTTTTTAAATTGATTTTAAAAAAATTTGGCAAGAATGTTTGTTTTGGGTTAATTTACTTTTTAAAATTTTCTGATTAAAGAAAAATTTTAATTTTTACTTTAATATTTAGAATTTTTTATGTATTTAAAATTTAAAATTTAATTTTTATTTAAAATTCCTTATTTAAAATTTTTTTTACAAAAGAAAAAAATTTTATTTTTTTAACGATTTTAAAAAATTTTAATTTTTTTTGTTTTTAAATTTTTTTAAAAGTTTTACTTTTTATAAATTTTTGGTCACCTCAAATTTATTTAATATATCTAAAATTTTTTTTAAAAAAACTTTTAAAAATTTTTTCCTTTTTTGTTTTTTATATTTAAAAAAATTTAAGATTAAAATGTGGGTTTTTTGGTTTTTAATTTGGGGGGAATTCATCTCGTAAATAGTTTTTAAAACTTTATGTTAAATTGTTTTTTATTTAAAAATATGTTCCAATAAATTTTGGCATTATATTTTTTCCTGAAAAAATAATTTTTCAAAATTTGTTTTTAAAAAGGGTTTAAATTCTTAAAATTTTTTTTTATTGCACAATCCAATAAAGATAAATTTTGAAATAAATTCATTTGGGGGCTAATTATTAAATTTTTTTGGGTTTAAATTTTCATTCCGAAAAATTCATTAAATTTTTTTTTTGGTAAAGGGGAAAAAATTTTTTTTCAAAAAAAACTTCGTTCCCTTTTTTTTTAAAAAGGAAAAAATTTTTTAACTAAAAATGGGTTTTTTTTTTAAAAATTTTTTTTTAATTTTTAAACCTTTAAGATTTTAAAAATATTTATATACCTTTTCTCACTTAAAAAAATTTTTTTTTAAATTTTGAAAAATCAAAATTTTGTTCTTGATAAATTTTTAAAAACTGGGGGGGGTTTTGAACAAATTTTACTTTTTTACCAAAACGGGCCCGGGGGTTTTCCCCCCCCCCGGTTTTCCCCGGGGTTTTAGGACCCGCTTTATAAAAAGTATGGGGATAAAATTTCCCCCCAACTAAAAAGTTTTTTCCCCGGCAAGGGGGGGTTTTTTAACCCTTTTTAAATTTAAATTTTAAAAAAGTTTAATTTAAAAATAAAACTTATGAAATTTTAAAAAAAATTGAAAAAATAGGGACTTAAAAATTTTTTCATTAAAATTAATTTTTTAAATTTTTTTTTAAAATATTTAAATGAGGTTAAAATTTAAAAAAAAAGGTTCTTTTTTTAAAAAATACATTAAAAACTGGGTTTTTTTAAATTTTTTAAATTGGAAATTTAAAAAAATAAAAAAGGTTTAATTATTTTTTTTATTTAAAAAAAATTTCCCTAAAAAAAAATTAAATAAAAATTAAATCAAAAAAAGTTTTTAGACCCAAAAAAAAAATAAAAATTTTTGGGAAAATTTTAAAAAAAGGGAAAATTTAAATTTTTTTAAAAATTCCCCCTTGTTAAAAAATTCTGGTGATTGCCCCTTTTAGTTTAGAGTAACATGAGTAGAATGATTTTAATGATTTTACTTTACCTCTAGTTGTGTAAATACATCAGTAAACTCCAATAATAGTAATAATAATAAAAATATTTTAGAAATTATAGGTCCACAAACCTACTCACATAGAGGTAAATCAATTTTGTATTTTAGTAATAAAAAATAAATGGCACAGTGCACCACACAGACTTTCTCTTGCTTTTATCTTGAAATAGACATTTACTAAAAACTCGCTAGTATTGTGAAACGAAATTATATACATTGTTACTTACTCTATGCAGGGGTTGCTTAAGGGCCGTGCGAACCGGTCGGTTGCCCTGGGCGCCAGCTTCAGGGGCACCAAACAGAGCTAAACATGAACTAACGTAACCTGGGCGTGATATGAAAATAGTCCCCAAACCTAACGTTGACAGGGCGTGATAGTGGAGTTGCTAAGCTTAACAAACGTTCAATCTTTGAAAATTAATTTAACATTAATTTTGTGTTGAGTAAAATAGAATCTAATGCCACTCTTAAAAAGTGATTTTGCATTTGCCAGCTTTAAATAATGGCACCATAAAACTTTTTTTTGTTGCATTTATAACGCAACCATTCATAACGTCAAAGTGTTTGTTAAACTTATAATACAAAATAGAGAATGATATTGTCTACAAAACAGGTTCTTATAATTTTATTTGTAATCATAACAGCTTTTGTACAATCTAGAAGTGAAACGTTTAGCGTAATTTTTTTAAACATTTGTGGAGTCTCCCCTTCAATTATTTTCCTATCACGCCCAAGCTACGTTAGTTTTAGAGTTGTTAGGTTTGGGGATTATTTTCATATTTCCAAGAGAACATTCACCATGAGAAATGTGATAATTGGTGGCTAGAAGAAGATTAAGAACTGCCAAAAGAAAAAGAAAATTAAAAATTAAATTGTTTTTGTGAAAGTTTTGACTACCAAAAGTGACAATAAATCAACATATTATGGCCATTGCAGATAATATGGTTTGGCGAATGGATACATGAAGTTTGATCTGCTAACTTTTGCTAGCTGTTAGTTACCTACATCCTATGGTGAATGGACTATATTATCCACCGGTACGTAGAGAGGCGCCAAAAAGCAATACAGCCCGGCCGCAAAATTTACCTCGGGCCGCCCCTGACTCTATGGTTTCAGGAACTAGGAACACTGTTACAGAAAAACTGAGAAATAGAAACATCTTTGTCAACCAAAGAGCATAGTAATCAAATTAATTTTCAAAAACCTGTATTAAAAACATTGGTGTAGTCGTAAATTTAGCAGTGCTGGAACGCAAGGTCGTAGCAATCCCAAAGTTGAGGTGGCGCTTTGAGACCCCCAACCGCCGTAGGCGAAAGGCTTGCACAAACATGAGTGCCTCAAGAAGCTATTTCGAGAATCTTTTAATGATTACCAAGGCAGAAACTTACTTAATGCAATACCCCCAAAATTCCAGGAATTCGCATAGAGCACTTTAAATTTAATCAGAATTTATTGAATAGTAGTATTAAAAAAGTTTTAACATAATATTGATATAAAATCAATTAGTTAACTTTGAATTGCAAAGTATAAAACTTTACTAATATACATTTTTGAATATTTCACAATTCACAATAAAGGCTAATGTTATCACCTCGAGTTCAATTTACTGCCTTTGAGACTGCCTTGACTGAGCACATGCACAAATATGAATATATAATTGTAATGGTGATTTTAACGTGGACTTACTTAATAACAACAATGAACATTAGCAATTATTGACTTTACTTTCTTCATAAAATATGGCACCATGCCACTTAGACGCAACACATCATACTGCAACCTCGCATACGTAGATTGATCATATATATATACTTTATACTCTAATAAAGTGATCTCTTCTGGACAGATCGCAGTCCCTGGAATCTCAAATCATAATATTATTACCTATCCTACTCGAATCAAAAATCAAGCCACTTACAGGCAACATAAATTTTGAGGAGTATAAACTTCTACATAATAAAGTACCCATGCCATTAGGAAAGCT
>JBCFYV010002335.1:0-40092 GCA_039000515.1 Timema cristinae
CCCCTTTTTTTTCCCCTCTGAATTCAAATGAATAAAGGCGAGTGTTTGACATGGGAAAAATCACTCTTTGATGCCACTAGCCGTTAGAGGAACTAATACTCCCAACAATGTAAGTTGACATAATGATGGCGAGCTAGTTAGAGATATTGCATCGTTAAATGGTAGACTGTAGGTTATAAATTGATTCTCCAGTATGTGAACAGTTTAGCAGAACTAAATGGAGTACTTTGGATACTTGTTGTACTATGATGTTTTGAGTAGAAGTTTATTACAATTAACTTCCAATATGTTTGTATATCTTATTTCGCAGGTTAACCAAAGTAGGTTTTGGAGAACTAAATTTAGCACATTAGATACTTGTTATACTATGATGTTTTGATTAGAAGTTTATTACAATTAACTTTCAATATGTTTGTATACCTAATTTCGCAGGTTAACCAAAATAGGTTTTGGAGAACTAAATTTAGTTGCTTAGATATTTGTCATATTATATTGTTATGATTAGAAATTTAGGACAATTTACTTTCAATATGTTTATATATCTAATTCCGCAGGTTAAACAAAGTAGGTTTTGGAAAACTAAGTTTAGTAATTTAAATATTTGTCATGCTACATTGCTTTGATTAGAAATTTATTTGAAGTAACTTTCAATATGTTTATATATTAAATTCTGTGGGTTAACAAACGTAGGGTATGCTAGTTTAGGAGAACTAAGTATAGTACTTTAGGTAGTTGTCATGATATATTGTTTTGACTAGTTAATCAGGAGTATCTATGTTTTGATGACCAGAGCGAGTAAGAATGCGCCAAGCTTAAATTCTAAATATTATGTCATATATATATATTTTTTTTATATTTTACATCTTGTTATTTTTTAAAATAAACTGGCCAAGGCTTAGTATCTTGTTATCTCCTGTTTTGTTTTTGCGAGGTCCCTGCCTTATATTCAATATATTTAAATAATCAAATAGGGAATATTTACTTAACTTGAGCGGTGGTCAATAAGGATCCCTGTGATTTAACTAAATAAATGCCTAAACCATTTAAGGATGGTTGACTTTGACTAATAAAAAACTACTCTATAAGCCCTACTTGAACAATTAATCAAAACAGAGCAATGTAGACCATATAAGATGGTCATTGTGTAGGCCTAGCACGTTATATGCATGTAACCAAACTATTCATTCTATCAAAAATAGAAATGCTGTGGAATTAGGGCTCTCCTAATGACACCATGGATGAAACTATGTTGTTACTCACTTCTAAGAATAATAACCTCTTCATGTAGCTATGACAGTAAGAGGTATTATTCCTGATGCCCTTCTATTATACCAGTGAAGTGCTAAATGTTGAAAACACTCATTCTATCACAGATAGTAAAAACTCTTGACTGTGATATATTTAATTTGAGACCACTATCAGCTTTTTAAGTCCAGTCTATTGAGAGAGTGACGCCCTAAGGCGGCTCTCCACTAATGCGTATCCTCGTACCGTGTCATCGTTGCGTATCATCTAGTGATACTATATGGCGCAACACTGTCTATTGTTTTGTTTTGTATCATCACTGAGTATCCATATTAAAATGGAGGACACGTGACTACGATACGTATCGAACTTGAGTGTTCAGTTCTAGTTATGCTGCAGCAATGGGCTCATCTCTCCACCCACGCATCTTGTTTTTGCACTTTATTGAAATGATCAGGATGTTTTGGGTCCCAAATTAAGTAACTTTTACGGTATATTTCAATAAATCGTATGGTCTCATTCTTACTCCACTCCAATGGGCTAAAAATATATCTATAACAACCATAAACGGAAAAAAGCCGTAATAAACAAAATCAAATCTCTACACAAGGTTGCCGCCGGAAGTCCTCGACCGACAAATGACCGATCGAGCCCATTGCGTATCTTTGTATCACTTTTGACACGACACTTTCAACAATTTCCCATCGCCACTGATACGATACGCTGATACGCTTTAAGTGGATACCCGGCAATAGACTCAAGGCGTGTTGCGGGCTACAGTCAAAATATTTTATTTTTTGTAGCAACGCGTCTTATTACCCGTTAGAGTTGTACGCTTATGTACTAATTACGCTTATGTTTGAGAGAAAGACAGGTTATATTTAGAGGAAATGTACCCGAATTTGCGAGGAGGGAGATTGGAAATAATTTCTGAAAAACCTCCAACAGTACACCCGGCTGAGATTCGAACCTCGATCTCCCCGTCATAGGCAGTCTAATTCCCTGCGAGAGTAGCAGGTTAGACCACGCAGCCACTGAAGCGGCTCACAACCAATATAAACATGTTTGCTTGCATTATAATATTCTATAACTTTTTTTTTTGCTGCACGTCTTACTACCCCTACGGACTATGTACATTTTAAACATTTTAATAAGGGTATGTGAGAAACCATCTAAGACAGTGGTTACCAAACTAGGCCTCACGAAATTTTCCAAGGGGTTCGCCAAAATATTTCTGTAATGGCAGATTTTTGAAGCACTTTATGAGAAAATGGGAATTATTTACAACTGTTTATTGTCTTACACTGAAATCTGGTGGTTGGTTATATCGAGGTAGAACTCATACAAGATTGTTATATCGAGTTAGAACTCATACAAGATTGTTATATCGAGTTAGAACTCATACAAGATTGTTATATCGAGTTAGAACTCATACAAGATTGTTATAATTTAAACAATAAGTTTTTGTTTTTCTTACCAACCATCCCTTTCAAAAAGCAAAATGCATGCAAGATCAAATGTGGCTCAAGGCTTTGGCCTAGTTGGCAGACATTTTCTCAAAATTGAACAGTTTAAACCACTGATTGCAGGGGTCAAATATTAACGTTTTTATTGTGCAAGACCGTATCGAGTCGTTCATAAAAAAATTAGCTTTTGAGAAACATGTTTAGTTAGCAATCAAACGGAGTGATTTGATACTCATCACGACTTCATGGTAGAAAATCAGCTTTCTTTGAGCGAAAATTTAAAGAACGTGGTTATAGGTCACTTGAAGGGACTTGGTAAAACCTTGAACAAATACTTATTTCTCAACCATAATAACAATTGGTTTCGCAATACCTTGGAAGAGACAGGAGTTTTGAAATTATCCACATTAAGCATGAGTGAAAAAGAGCAGTTTCTTGAAATGTTTACCGAGTTTGAATTAAAGAAAAGCTATACATCTTTGTAATTGGTTTCTGGTTAAGTTTAAAGAAGGAGTTCTCATTGTTAGAGAATAAGCTATTACAGCTTTGTTACCATTTTATTTTTCTTCTTATTTTTTAAAGCTTTTAAAGCTCTGTGCCATCCAAAGCAAGCGCATCCTTCTCACTAAATCACGTGAAGAAGTGAGTAACTGTTAAAACCTTTAAAAATAAACGTAAAATTTAATCGACATGGAATTCTGTGATTAAAGGAGGGTATTTCAGTTATGTCAAAGCAGAACTTTCAAGTACCACTTTAAAATGAATGTGAAATCGGATGATATTGTGACAGTAAAGATAAGAAAATTTCACTACAGTGCTTTGCTTATTTAATTTTAGTTTTAATTTTTAAAACAAATGTATAATTATTTGAGCTTTTACTTAAGTAGTATCAATATTATTTGATTATATTTGGTAAGGTATCCCAAAGTACCTACCGAGCTACAGTAGGTTAATTTAAAGGTATTAAACATTTTAATTAAAGTTAATAAATAAATTTTATAAAAATTAGATATAAAATTAATTGCGTGGCTATGGATATTTTCCAGGGGGTTTGTGCAACTTAGATGTTTGTGAAAGGGGTTTGCGAGTCGAGAAAGTTTGGGAACCACTGGTCTAAGAGAAAGAAACCTCTCTGAATATCTAGTTGGAATTTGAACCCTGACTTCCCCAACATTGGCAAACTAAATCAGGCGTTTAATCCACGTAGCCACTAATGCCGGTCTATAATAGCTATTTGATGCTATGTATTTAAAATCATCAATGACCCGCCTCGGTGGCGTAGTTGGCTAACGCGCTTGTCGTGTTAAGCTCGACAGCTGAGGACGGGGAGATCGAAGTTCAAATCTTGGTCGAGTGAACTGGGGGTGGTTTTTCCTAAATGGTTTTCCCCTCTCCATCCACGCAAATGCGGATTCAATTACTCTAATTAAATCTTCCCAATTCCTAATCCATTAGAGTAATTATTACTTTAAAAGCGTATAATACGAACGGGTAGTAAGACGCGGTGCTAAATATTTAAAAAAAATAATGTATCCATGGAATAATTTAAAAATAGTTTTTTCCCTGTTTAAATTTAAATTTCCACACTCGTATTTAAAGTTAAAACAAAAATACAGCGTAGTTTTAAATAGTTCCAAGTGTTTCTGTTATTTAAAATTACGTAGTAAACACTAAAGTTAAACTATTGTATTTTGCTCGGTCCCGGCACAGATTTATCTGATTGCCAAACCCTTCCTTCACCTCTGACAAGACGTGTATTAATCACAACTTGTGAATGTGAGGAATGTCAGGCCTCCACCGTGGTTCGGATCCCACGTTAAACTGTAGGTCCTCTATTTCATCTCACAATCACACTACCAATACACATTAGTGTAAGTGCGTATAACCCGAATGGGTAGTAAGACGCGGTGCTAATAAGAATATTGTATTTTGTGTGAGTACGTGAATGTAGGCTGGAGTGATATTAAGATATTACAGACAAACGGGCTGGTCAGCTATGTATCGTGGGCCGTGAGTTTGTAAGCCCTGCCTTATCATTAGTTAATCATAAAGGGCCCATACATATAAATACATTTATATGCAGTTTATTGAAGCAATTCTTCAACATATTATTTACCCTACACTCCATTAATTTATCTTAAAAGTTTGCAAGCTTTATTTTATTAATTACTATGATGTAGTAGTGTAGCTTATAAAATAAGACTATAGTCTAGTATTGTCTAATCTAGTCCAGTCCATTAAAGTATTGGTGTCACCTTACAGTGTAAACTAATTATAGGTTACATAAATATTATTTTGAAACGCGAGATACAAAATAAATAGGTATCTCAAACTGCTTTCCTAATTGTTATCTTACATCTGTTATTAATGAATAGTACTTTAAATGGAAAATAATGAGTATAAAACTTTACAAATACCATTTTAACGTTATTTATCACCACTAATTAATATTCGATATTAATTTATTTTATCTGTTTGATCTCTTAGATATGTTGCTGGGTATCTTGCCTACAAGATAGAGCAGAAATTTCATTGTATTATTATTATTATTATTATTGTTTTGAGGCCCGTCGACACAGTAAGGTCATTAGGGCCTTTAAAAATAAATTAAACACAGTAGAATCCCCAATGGGAAGAGACATCACATAGTCCACCTGTTAGAATAAACAGGTGGAGAGATAAAATATAAAACAATATACAATAATAAAATTTTTAAATTAATTTAAAAACAGTTATTCTCAATATGAGAAAATGCCCATTTGAGACACTCCATAGGAGCGCTCAAATGGGCTATTAGAATAAAAGAAGTGATACACCTGCTAAAATAAAACCACAGGTGTATACACTACGTTAAAATTACAAAACAAACATATTAAAATTTAACACATTAAAATCATAAAACGTGTTAAAATAATACGTTAAAAAGACAAAACAAACATATTTAAATATACTAAAATGTTTAAAAAAAACTCAATATGAGAAAGTCCAGATGAGTCACTTTATAAAAGTGACTCAAATAGCATTAAAAAGATCCACCTGGCGTATAAAACGAAGTAAACATATAACTCCATCCGCGCTATCGCGTAGTAAAAACCGAAGGTCACCTTTAAAATTAAGTGCCAGGCGGATAGGGGCATACTTGCGACACTCCACCAAAATGTGGTACACACTAAGGGGAGCATCGCAAAACTCACACACTGGAGGTGGGTCCCCTCTCAATAAAAGTCCATGGGTCAACGCTGTGTGTCCGACGCGGAGCCTTGTCACGATGACCTCCTCTCTTCTGGACTTTCGTATAGAAGAGGGCCACCGCGACACACCGTCCCTGATGGACCGCAGCTTGTTCTGAGCAGGGTCGAAACCCACTGCTCGTGCCAGGTGCGTAAGACCCCACGCCGAACATAACCCTTTAGATCTAAAAACATCACACCCATACTCGCCTCCGGAGGCAGGCGTGCCGCCTCCTTGGCCGCCTGGTCAGCCAGTTCATTTCCTGAGAGACCGGCGTGACCAGGAATCCAGCAAAAGGCGAGCCGGGTGCTTAATGAATCAATTTTTAAAATTTGCTCATGTATCATCTGCACCAGGGGATTCCAAGAGTAGAGGGTGGACAATGCCAACAGAGCACTCATGGAATCCGTGCAGATGAGAACAGAACGGTGACACTTACGATACACAAAACACAGAGATTTAAAAATGGCGTATAATTCAGCCATAAAAACACTGGATTCACCAGGTAAACCAAATTTAAAATTGTTTCCCTTCACAACAAATGCGCATCCCACGGAAGCCCCACACTTGGAGCCATCCGTATAGATGCGCTCAAAGCCCTGAAAGCGAGTGGAGATAAGCTCATTAAATGTCCTCTCATATATAATCGGCGGGGTGGTCGCTTTAGGGAACTTGGCAAGATCATAATGGCATTGAGGTAGGCGAATCTTCCAGGGAGAAACTCGACCTGGGTATGTGGGGATAGCCTTTGGCAGGACTATCCCACACGTGTCGAATACCGATAGCATCCTGATCCCAACCGGCCTTGTACTACGCCATTTGGTTTAATACAAGACACGGTTAGGGGGATGAAACACAGGTCGGTAGGCAACATGCTCCGGCATGCAGTGAAGTTTTGAAACGTAAGATGCCAGAAGATAGGACCGCCGGTAAGAGAGAGGGGGCTCACCGGCGTCGGCACAGATGCTGACGACTGGACTGGTACGAAATGCACCAGTAGCCAGTCGTATGCCAGCATGGTGGACACTATCCAGCATCTTCAACGCCGAAGGTCTCGCTGATGCATACACTAAACTGCCGTAATCTAGTTTCGATCTTACCAAGGCCCTATACAGGCGCATCAAGGTTGCCCTATCAGCCCCCCAGGACCGACCGCTAACCACTTTAAGCAGGTTGAGTGCTTTTATGCACCTCGCTTTCAGGTCTTTGATGTGGGGAATCCAGGTTAATTTAAAATCAAATAAAAGTCCCAGAAACTTTACGGTCTCCGAGACAGGTAAAACAACGTGATTCATTGAAATACTGGGGGCTTGTTGTATTCCACGTAATCTATGGAAGTGGACGACCGTCGTCTTGGCTGAAGAGAAGCGAAAGCCATTACGCGATGCCCACGACCATAGATTGTTGACAGAGAGTTGTATCTGCCGTTCAGCCCTGTGGAGACTCGATGAACTACAATAAATTGCGTAGTCATCCACAAAGAGGCATGAACGGACAGGAAGGTGTACGTTGTCCACAATGCCATTTATTGCAATGGCGAACAACGCACAGCTTAAAATACTGCCCTGGGGCACCCCATTTTCTTGAATAAAATCATCGGATAAGGTGTTGTTTAACCTTACCCGGAAGTGTCTATCTGACATAAAATTAGCTATAAAAACAGGGAGGTTCCCACGGAACCCCCAGTTAAAAAGGGTTTTTAAAATGCCGTACCGCCATGTGGTATCGTACGCTTTCTCCAAGTCAAAGAAAACTGCCAAAAGATGCTGTTTATGGAGAAAGGCGTCACGAACTGCCGTCTCGAGACGGACGAGATGATCCACCGTAGATCGGTTGCGGCGAAAACCACATTGAATATTTGATAGTAGATTGCGGGATTCTAAATACCATATTAATCGTTTATTTATCATTTTTTCCAATATTTTGCATACACAACTAGTTAAGGCTATCGGTCTATAACTAGTTGGTTCTAATTTTTCCTTGCCACTTTTATATAGAGGGATAATTGTTGCTTGCCTCCACAGTGTTGGGAACTGACGAGATTCCCAAACACTATTGTAGAGGTCCAACAGACATGCTCGTCCAGCAGGGGTAACTGGCGCAACATTTCATAATTAATGTCGTCGGGGCCAGGAGCTGTGCTACCCGCCTGGGACATGGCATAGGTCAGTTCATCTAAAGTAAAGGGGGAGTTGTAATCCTCCCCCTGACTCTGACCAAAGTCAATAGAATGGCGCTCTATGTTCCGCTTATGCGCTGCAAACTCATTTGAGTAGCTTGCAGTGCTAGATATGGCGGTGAACATAGAGCCCAATACATTGGCGACCTCCACAGGGGAGGAGACAAGCGTACCATTTGACATGAGGGCAGGTATGTTATTGATGGTATTTTTGCTACTACGTAATTTACGAATATTGTCCCAAACCTTAGTTGTGGGAGTGGAAATTGTAAGGGTAGATATAAACTGTCTCCAAGACTCTCTTCTGCTTTCACGAATGATACGGCGAGCTCGAGCACGCATAATCCGGAATGATTCTAGATTATCCAAGGTAGGACGCCGATGGAAGAGACGTAATGCTCTTCGACGGTCAGAAATAGCCAATCTACACTCCTCGTTCCACCAGGGAACAGGATGGTGGCGCGGGTTTGGCGAGGATTTAGGGATAGATTCCCTCGCCACCATGATGACCGTCGAAGTAAAATGGGCAATATTAACATCGACGTCCGGAGAAAGGGGTTGTACAAATACGGCGAGCTCGCGAAATTTATCCCAGTCAGCACGTTTAAGCACCCATTGTGGTGCACGTGCTATACCGGGAGGGTCTTCAATTAGCGAAAGCAGAATGGGAAAGTGATCGCTGCCACATAGATCCGAGTGGACCTCCCAAAGGAAGTGGGCAGCGATCCCGGGGCTACATAGAGTTAGGTCGATGGCAGAGGATACACCATTAAAGGTGGAAAAGTGTGTCTGGGTCCCGGTGTTCATTAATACCAGGTTTCCCGAGACAAGAATATCCTCTACCATCCTCCCGCGGGCGTCTGTATAATTAGACCCCCACACCAGGTTGTGTGCGTTAAAGTCCCCCAAGATAATATAGGGGGCGGGAAGTTGTTTAAAGAGGGCCTCTAGGCTCCTCTTTGAAACAAGTTCACCTGGTGGGAGGTAGATGCAGCATACAGTTACTTCTATAGGAAGGGAGACTCTCACAGCAATCACTTGGAGATCAGATACAATATTTATAGACTTATTATATATATTGCTACGTGCAAGTATAGCCACACCTCCGCTAGCCCGATCGAAGAATGGCTTGTCGGTACGATACACATCGTACCCACGAAGCATCGGGCTGTCAGTTGGGCGGAAGTGGGTCTCCTGCAAACACAAGATGGGAGGATGCAGGGTAGAAATTATTAGTTTAATTTCCTCTACACGAGCATAAAAAACCCCTACAATTCCATTGTAGTAGCGACATTAGGTACAAATATAAATGTATTCATCCACGCAATCCATGTCACTATCTCTTAGTAATAAAAATTGGTTAAGGACCTTTTTAGGTCCTCTGGCCTTGCCAAGTCTCTCCTGGACCTCTCGTTTCAAGAGAGGCTTTTGTTTCTCCGGAAGAGACTTGGGGGTTGATTCTAAGCGCGAAGGCTTTGTTACAGCCTTTGGCACTTTTTTCTTACTATTATTGTCGGCGACACCTCTCTGGACCTTTCTCCAGGCACCAGCAGGATTCGCCTTTGCGGCCTCACCCGTTCCGCCACCCACTCCAACCTCCGGTGACCCAGAGACCAGAGCGGACGAACCAACAACGGCCGCAAGTTCTTTTGTTTCCCCGGCTGGTTCGGGGTGGGTCCCCGAGGTAGGTTCGGAGGAGGTCCCCGAGGTGGGCTCGGGGGAGGTCCCCGAGGTGGGCCCGGGGGGACCCCCGATTAGGGCTCGGGGGAGGTCCCCGAGGTGCAGTCGGGTGTGTTCCCCGAGGAGGGCTCCTCGGCGGCACGGGTGGGGGAGACGACCTATGTTGAGGTTTCGCCTCTTCTAGCAATTTAGGCGCCACCTTAGTTGGCGCGTTGTTATTGAGATTGTCTCGAGTAGAGACTAATGGCACAGGTCGTGTAGATGGCTTTGCGAGATTAACTGTGCAATGACAGTTGGGACAGTTGATATTCTGACTGACAATTTGGCTGTAGGAGGTTTGAAATACCGGAGCCTGACTAGATGTGTATTCCTTTCGTGCCTGGGCATATGAGATCTTCTTTTCGGATTGTATCTCCAGGACTTTTTTCTCTACCTTCCATTTCGGACAGGCACGAGACCAGGCAGAATGCGGACCCTTGCAGTTGACGCAGTGCTTAGGAGACTCACATGGTGTTTCGTGAGCCTCCTGTCCGCAATCCGCACAGGTTGGCTTGCCACGGCATCGCAGCTTCGTATGCCCAAATTCCTGGCACTGAAAGCAGCGCCGGGGGTTAGGGACATACGGACGGACCCTGAGCACGTGGAAACCTGCTCGGACCTCCTTTGGAAGGGTAGGTGTTGCAAAAGTAAGGATATACGTGTCGGTTTTTTTCTCTTGTCCGTTCTTTTTGGTTACAATGCGGTATACTTCGGTGACGTGCTGGGGGGAAAGTTCCTCACAGATATCCTCAATGCTCACGCAGTCGAGGTCATAGCAAGTGACCACTCCCTTGCAAACATTGAGGAACCCGTGAGGCTCCACCTTCACCGGTATATGAGACGTATTGCTCAACGGTATTTTAGAGATTGCCATTACTTTTGAGGACTGAATATCTGTTATTGTTTGTATCATTATAGTGCCATCACGCAGTTTTCTTATTGATACGTCAGACTGTGCTGCACCATTTATCACTCTTTCGAGGATAAATGGGCTTACTCGCTTAAGACTTTCGTTTTCCTCTACTCGAGACATTACCAGGAAGCGGGGCTGGGGCCTCACAACTTCCTGGACTTTTTCTGTTAAAGGGCTGGACGGCCTTACCCGTTTCCGGCTCTTATCATTAATACGGCCCTGTGAGGGGCCGGGCAGTGAGTTGCCAGCGGTGTGTGGCAGTACGTTGCTAGCGGACAGTGAGGTGTCAGCGGTGACAATGGAGGTGGCCATGCCTTTTTTGGGGACAACCTGCACAATACTCGGATCGTAGACCCAGGGTGATCCAAGTTGGTTCTACCACATGAGGCCCTGTTAACCCTCCTGGCGGGAAACCCCACACGACGCTAGACATGACAACCTTCGCGTGGGGCTGCGCCAGGAGAGAGGTCATCGCAGCAAGTGGGTGCAGGAAAGTGCCAATTTTACGTCCGGGCCTTCGTGAACGCAACCGGTCTTTTCTCAAGGTAGGGTACCCGGTTATTGTCATCCCTAAGGCCCTTCTACCAAGATATTACAACCGGCGCACTTTCACTCAGGAGCTCTAAGCAGTGGTATCCGATAATCATCAAAGGAAAGCCGTGTTAGATGCCAAGGTCATCAACGGTGGAGCCAAAAGTCTCTGTGCAGGACTGGACGGCAGGGGAAGGGAAGAAAGATGTAAGGAGTGAGGGAGCAAAGGGAGAAGAATGAGAAAATAAAGAAAAAAAAGGAGTGAAAGGGAAGGAAGAAAAAAGGAGGTGAAAGGAAAGATTAAGGATAGGTTTTTCCTGCACGAGGTACGTCCTGCACAGAAGCCTCCCCTTTTAGTCGCCTCTTACGACAAGCAGGGGATACTGCGGGACTATTCTAAACCCCGTCCCGCAGGGGGGAATTTCATTGTAAACTCTGCAAGAATACATTGACAAAGTGTGATGCCAACATGGAGTCAGGGCATGATTATTTAATTTTTCATAGAGCATATCTTAACAAAGGGCAAGATGACTTAGGGAATCTCAAATCCCCTACAGATATGTTCACACACATCACGGATCTTGTCCTAGAAACCTTTGTTGAGCTATTTCCTGATGTGCAGCACCAAGAAGTTATTGTACATATAATGTTAGGAAAGGCATTGAGGAAAATAAGGCTAATATACCCTCACTGGCTTAAACAATGCAAAAAACACAAGCTATTTGCACTAAGCCACCTTCTTAAAGTTAGAATCCACAAACACTTGCAGTGGACTGCAAAGGTGAACATTCATTGTTTAGGGAAACCGACGCAAAAAATGAAGAACGTATTACACCAATAATTGCATCTCGTTGAGTGAATTTGGGAGAGTTGAGTACTTGTGACTAAGCTGATTTTGAGCCCAATTAAATTTAATAGCTTAACTGTGTTTTTCACATATTTCTATGAATCTAGACTATTGTATCTAAAGTAAGATTTGTAGCGTGTTCCATTTCGAAACGTTGAAATAATGTAAGACTTTATAATTTGTATTAATTGTGATTGTGTTGCAAACAAAACCAGCTTTTTGGCTTAAACTTTAGGTTAAAAACTTTTGACTTTTGAATATTAGGTTTAGATAGGAGTATGTTTAAATAAAACACTTTAGTTGTTAGTCTCTAAAAGCTCAAATATTTACTTTATCTAGCCAAACATTCTTCATAAGACTATATAACTATATTTGGTAAGTTAAAAATAAATACGGTATTCAAATAATGGGACATGATGACAATATGAACTCGAAAACTTACATAAGTGGCCAATGTAATATCAACTACTTTTTCCTTCTTAAATTGTGATTATTTTACTCCATAGTGCCATTGAAAGTAGTTTTAAGAATGTATAGACATATGTTTTCACTACTAAAATGTAAAGTGATTTGTGCTCATATTACGTAAATAGACACTTTTTACTTTCTCTAGACCACTTGAAGAAGGAAGTATTGTGATCGTAAAAAAATCTAGCTCAAAATGTTGATAAATGTCAACCTCCCAAAACTGATAAGTGCGTTTTGCTATGCTGTCTACCTGTGTGTCTATATCTAGGCCTAGAGCCGAAACAATTTTACTGGTCAGGCTAAATAAAACTTAGTATCTAGGGTTTTTATAGGGTTCCCCAAGGAGTTTTAAGAGTTACCTATCCTACCCTAAATTGAGGGTAGCTTACTAAAGGTAAAAAAAAGAAGAGATAAAACAAGTTCTTGAAATCTGCTCTAACGATTTATATTAAATGTCGTATCTGGCCATTGTTTATCATTTTAAACTAAATGGCCCTTATAATAATCTCATGATAATAATTTTAAGGCAACTTTACATAAGCAGAAATTTCAATATTATCTCTGCAAGTATTTGAGACACGAAATAACTCACTATGGTAAGGTTGTAGTAATATTATAATTTTAGAAAATCTTTACTTGACATATATTTTTATAAAACCAATAAGGGGCTGTCCATAAATTACGAAAGGATTTTTTTCATTAGGTTTTTCCCAAATCCCCCTCACGTAGGGCTGTGGCTGTTGAGGAACATCAAGAGCTGTTTGATGAGACATATAAAGTTGATGATGGGAAGCAAGATGATACATTGATTGTTGAGGGAGTGACTAAGGAACATTTTGATGTGGTAGAAGTATCATGGGTAGCTGATCGTTGGATGTATGGGGTTGCAATGCTTGTTGAAGGTAAAAAAGAAAATGTCCAGGGTAATAGCTGGACTCGCATTATAATGCTTTTATCTCATACCGAGAGACCAAGTTAAATATCTCAGCCTTAGCAGATATTTGAAATTATTTGGGCACCTGTCGAAATGATTCTTCAATGGCTGAAAAAAACTTAGTGATGTGTGAGAGGAGTGTTTGAAAGGGTGTAGTGGGGGTAGGCAATGGCTGCCATAACAGTATCGCAGGCTACGTGTCTTTCCGCTTTCAAAGCGGAATGGAAAACCACGCACCGTACGTATACGATACTATGCTGGTGTGCGAGGACCTTAAAGAAACAAATTTGAGGATTTATTATGTTTTCTCTCTTATAATAACTAAATATTGATATAATAATATCAAAATGAGCGTGGATATGCGGGGATGAGACATTTTGTTTAGATTTCCAAACTACAAGGCCAATTTTTCCTGTAGAGACAATACATGAGGTGGGGGAGTTTGTGGTTTTGTTCGAAGAGCTTAATGGTTTCAAACATGTAAACTTAAATTTTTTAGTAAAGGTTCCTTTTCGGCCCTAGACCAGAGATAGGACCGGATTTTGTGAAATTCACCCAGTAAGGGATGTAAAAGGGGCGTTGAAATTTTCAAAATTCACTGACCACACATCTTTTTAAATGGTGGCCTTGAAATTTAAAATGAACGTCTCTTTATAGAATTGGGTGAGAACGACTTTAGGGTTTTTCAAATTTCATCGCCTAAATTGATATAAAGGGGCAAAAAGGGGTGGTAAATTCCATATACTCCAATCATGAAATGTTATATATAGAGGTTTATCAGGTGGCAGAGTACTAATATGAAATTAATTTATGTACGGCATCCACATGATGGGTCCCGAGGTGCGTTGGAGAAAAGCGGGTGGGGTGTCAAGACTACCAAAACTAATATGAATAACTACTTTTCAGGGTGGTAAAAGATTGAAATTATGCAAATAACCAATGGGATCACTCCAAATAATTATAAATTATGAACATTTTTATTTAATATGTAGGACCCTGGGAAATAGGGTAGGGGATATAAACAGACTAAAAAGCTTTAATGTGTGCTAGAAAATTTAAGTTTGACAGTCGGTTAGGAGGACAACTCTAACGAAACACATCTTAAAAATCTAGATTAAGGGTAGAAAAATGAGTTTTAAAATGTACAAAACTAATAGAAACAACTAATTTCCAGTGAGGTAGAAGAGTGAAATTTGGAAGTAAAGTAAAGGAACCTTGCTAAACAACTATCAGTATGTACATTTTTAATTTTAAATGGGATTCTGGGAAATATGGGGAAGGGGGCGTGGGTTATATAAATAAAAACAACTTTTAAATGTGATAGAATATTTAAATTTGGCAAGTAGGAAGAAGGAGCTTTCACAAGTAACCAAATAAATCTTAATGTTATTTGAAATTTCTAAACGGTAGTTGAAGAAATGGTAGGCGAAGACGACGTGCTCAACATTTTCATAACTTATACATTCAGCTACTTCTTTGCGTGGTAGATAACTCAAATTCATAGGTATGGAGACTTACTCTAAATAAATATAAAAAATTGAAAATTTTTAATTTTTAACTTAGACAATGGGAATTGGGGGGAGGGGCTAGTTACAGCCAGAAATAATTTTTGAGATGAGGTTAGAGATTAAAATTTGAAAGACAATTAGAAATAAAACTTCAGGTAACCAAATGAGTAGTGGAATTTAAAATTTGTCACAGTGGGTTGTAAAAAGTGGGTTGAGTGGTTAAAAACTTACAAAACAACTATAAACAACTTCTTCTCAGTGTGTTATAAAATTAAAATTCTGCATTTAGCCAAAGATACCACTTCAAATAACTATAAAAGTCCGAACATTTAAAAGTTTAAAATTAGTAGTCCAGGAAATATAGGGGAGTTTAAAAGAAATATTAAGTATGGTAGATAAACTAAATTTGACATGCTTGTAGAAGTACGGCTTTAAATAACCAAATAAATCTTAAATTTGAGATTTTGTGGTAGTTAAAGAAATGGGACGCAGGAGGCTAAAATTTTCAAAGCCAGTTGATAAATTATTTCTCTGAGTGATATAAAATTGGAATTCGTCCAGCAAATACAGGGACCAATCAAATTAACTACAATGGCTGAGCATTTTAGATTTCAAAATGAGTCTACAGGAAATAGGTAAGGAGGGGGAGGCGTGGCGGGTGATACCCCATCACAAGTAGGAGGTAGAAAATTAAAATTTGTTAGAAGTGTAGAGGTATAATTTCAAATAACCACAAACACATTTCAAATATTATTTATTTCTAAGAAGGGTGGTGATATGGGGGTTAACTAATTAACTAATTAACATTAGTCAGGCGGATATAAGGATCAACTCAAAAAGTATCAAAGACTGGATTCTTAAATTTCAAAATGAAGGACGGGAAAATAGGGAGGGATTTCCCCTGAAAATGTTTCCAAAGATATATAAATACAATTCTTGTGGAGGTAGACACTTTAAATATCGCCATGTAATTCAATAGACCTTCCGGATAGCCAAATAAAGCGGCCAAATTGAAGCCCAGGAAATGGAAGCGCTTAAAATGTATACAACCAATATAGAACACTCTTTTTGATATGGTCAGATTGAAATAGCTTATAAGATAATCAAATAAGTCTTAAAAACTCAAATTGGAATTGTGGGAGCTAAGAAGGGGGAGGGAGAGAGAGGTGTTTGGAAATGAGAGTAAACTGCCACCTTCCCAAAAGAATATACTTTTATGCATAAAAGAAAAATTAAATTTGCCAAGTTGGCAAAAAGACCACCCAACATAACCATGCAAGTTGGGAAGTTTGTAATTTCTAAAATTTAATGCTGGGAAATGGAAGGGGTCCTTAAAGTTCCCTAAACACCAAAAACTTGATATGGTGGAACACTAACTTTGTAAAGGCAGAGGAAATAGTATAAAGTACTAAAAGTAAATGCATACGCAAACTAAATACTATTTTAAAGTGGATACATTAGATTTACAAATACATAGCAGTTATCGCATATCTAGGAGCGGCATAACTATTAAAATAAACCAATTCAGGCGACATAACTTGGTGGTCACGATTATCTTTGTAAAATCATGATGCTTCATATTTAATATGTTTCTGTAACCGAGTATATTATTTAATTTATGTTCTTTGGTGAAATGTGATGCTAATTTTTCTAACATTTTTCTATGATCTTGCTTAGGTAAAGTTTGCTTTGTCAATGGGGCACAACGGCCACCCTGTGATTGCGCTCGTTTGAAAACTCAGTTAATAGATTAAGTAATATTTTATTTCTTAGATTTCGTATCTATTAATTGATATAACTAGTTTGTGATTGCCATGGTTGGTTCAGGATTGTATGTCAAAGATTGATCTAGTACAATATGAAATCAAAGTGACCAGAATATTATGAAATATATCAATGTCCAAATTTATTTGACACATATTTTAATCAAATTTCTGTTAAATCATATTTTTGCATTTTTATTATTATTATTATTATTATTATTATTATTATTATTGTTGTATTGATTTTTTAATGCTAGTGATCATAATTTTAGTCTCGAGCCTGTCCAAACTATATAAACAGAACTTTATTTTACATCTTAATAGATAATTTTTACACAAAACACTTTGTAACTATAGCTGTGATTAAAACAATATTTGGGTATAGTTAAGAGTATTTTTATATATACTTGTACTGTCAACAATTTTACTCACTTTAATAAACTATATTTTATTTTGATGTAAATAGTTATTTTTAAGAAAATCTGCGATTGTTAAATGTATGAAAATATTGTTCTTTTATAGTAAAATAATCTTGTATTGAAAAAGTTTTCCGAGTAAAAAAAAATTATTTCTATTCCCCTTTACTAAAATTAAGAGATATTTAACTCTCCATACAGACACGAGAAGGTGTTGGAAGAGTGTAATAATTGGACAAAACATTATGATCGTTTTGTTGGGTGATCCTAAAAGAGCGTTTAAGAAAATAAGCTTCATTTTCAGTCTTGATTTTACTATAAACTGATTTAAAACCGATTTGTTAACTCTCATTGCACATCTGTATAAAATAATGTTGAATATAATCTTTCCAGTGTTTAAAATAAGACGGTATTACCGATACCCAATATATACCTAGGAAACTCTTTTTATTATATTTTCTATGTATTTAACTTTAAAAAAAATTAGTAGCATATCCTTGTTTAATTTGTATTTATTTGACAACTAAATGTAAAAAAAAATGCAACCTTTACAACATAAGCATTTAATTTTAATTACTGACATTTTGTGTACACGTGTCATACTTCCCATTACAGCTATCCGCGTATTTAATCCAATGGATAAGGAATGAGGAAGGTAAAATGTTTGGGAAATGTGCCCGTATTTGCGTTGAAGGAGAATTATAAGCATATTAGGAAAAAACACTCTCAGTACAACCGATCGGGATTCGAACACATATCCCAGTTATTTGAAGTCTAGTCTAACGAAAAAGTGAATCCTAAAGAATTGTGACTGCAGAAGCTGGTCACAAAATATTTAATAATTCATTTACAAGTGCATTTCCAAGACTCATGTCAACACTGTAGAAGCACTGGTATTTTATTGTATATTTGGTTCCAACCCTCCCCATTGTTTGCAAAGTTTTGTTCAATGAAAGGGGGGTGAGTTGGGGTAAGGGATTGCCTCTACCTGATCTATTGTACTAGGAGAGACAAGACAGCAACTTTTAGCTCTCACTCTATCGGTTTGTCTCTATCATCAGAAAAATTTTGAAATTGAGTTGTTTCAAAGAATTCTCTCTTGTAAGCGGTGTTATCACTGGATATTTTAAGTTCTACCTGACTCGAGGAGCGCAACAAATCTCCCGTAAGGCTGTGTATCTGTTATTTCCTTGTCTGTGGCCAAGGTCTAAAGGACACGATGAATACGTTTTACCGTGCCTTAAATGTATTTGGTGAGTCATTTTATTCTAGGCCTAACTATAATGTTTGTGTTTAAGTTCAGTAAAGTAGGCAAATAAATGGGGGATGCGTTTATACCAGGGTATCAAGAATGGACCAGCAACAGGAGACTGTGGGTAATAAATTTGATAATCTTTAAGTAGTTGATATATAAAAATGTGTTTGATACTCTCACGTTTGGGAAAATCCTAGGTCCGACCAAGTATGATGTGTAGCGACGATCTGTGATGTTTGGATGTTTGACAGCGATGAGCAGGAAGGACTGACTTCCGTTTGGCCTGTAAATATAATTGATTACTTTACATGATTCAGTAAAAATAAGACGAGACATGGAAGAAACTATTGTAACTGTATTGTGTATTATGTTTGTAAATTTCAACGATATATTGTAGTACCAACCTTGTATTTGGAAATTGTCCAAGGAATAATTAAAAATTTCCATAATTTTCTTAGAATCACGTAGAAACAGATTTTAACTTGGTTTAGACCTGCCCTACGAGATTACGGAGCACTGTGATGATTTTTAATAATCCCCTAGTTTTATTATTACTATTACTATTAGTATTCTTAAAATCATTAAAAAATAATATTATTAGTTGTGGTTTTGTGAATCTTCCTTTTTTTTATATGCACTTTGTGGGGTGTTAGTAATGGCCGCCTTGGCGGCAGGTTAGTTTTAGTTGCTGTTACCCTGGGATATTAACTATTTAAGGTGGTTCCCTGGTAGCTTACATTTTTGGAGAAAAAAATTATGAAAAAAAAACAAAAAAATATCTTAGATTTATTATTACACTAATCTGTGCACTATTTTATAACTTACCTTATATTTTTGCATTCCAATTTCTATCGTTAAATTTTTTATTTTGGCCTATTTTCATTTATTATACATTTCTTCTCGGGGATCCATCTTGATTAGATAAGTAGTTCGCGATCCCGCCACACCAGCGTGTTGCCAGGCTAACATGTCTGCCACGCGATTGTAGAATATAAAGGAAGATGAATATATATTTTTTAAAATTTATTATTATTATTTTCTGGCGAGTATTTTTTGTCATGGAGGGAGGCTCTAATTGTTTTGTAATTGTTTTAGTAATCATAATTTTGTTATTGTTAATTTTAAGCGTTATCCCTAATGTACTTGGTATAAAAAGGCTAGTTTAGGAGTTAGGATTTTTTTTGCTGGAATATTACCACCATTTTGGGCAACTTTTGGGTAATTTGGGGAAGACGCTCGGAAAGAGGGACCGGGTGGGAGGATTCCGGAGAGGACATTGTGTTTTTAAGTGATGGAGGTGAGAGGACGTGCTGTTTTTCAGTCCGTCGCCATCCAAGGTGATCTACACATATTATAAACTATTATTGCCGGTTAAGAAGGTGCAGACCGAAGTAAAGCTGGAAAAAAGGACTTAATTTGATGTTTTATTATTGGGTTTTTACTACATTTGCCAAAATATAATAATTTTTTTTCACGCGAGTGTAAGCGTGTGTTTGGATACCATTTTGGAGATTCGACTGACTAAAACAAAAAACTTAAATGGTGGGCCTGGTCCTTTTCAGGATAGACTTCATTTTTTTTTGTTACTTGTAACATGTATTTCCTCCTAAATTTGTTAAATAAAATTCTCGGATCTACCCAGGATAATAAGTGTAGTTGGTCCCGTGACCAGGATAGCTAAAGGTATCAACCGCTAAGCTGCTCCTCAAGGGGATATGACTCGTCCATTAACCTGCAGTACCACTTTTGAATTTTTAACTTTTTTTATGACAAAGTTTTATTAGTGCTAAGTGTATTTTTGTACAGGTATGTTTATTTCGTGCTCTCCGAAAGCTAAGCTGTGGTAGTACTTTAACAAGTACATTTTATTATTTTATATTTATTTTTGTAAATGTTCCATAAGTTCATGGAGGAAACGTCGGAGCTGGTTGGGATGGGTCGATTAAGCTGTACACTGTCTTTAATTTGATGGTCATACCAAATTCCTTCCACATGCACCCAGTAGAAGTTTCCCCGAACCATTAAGAATAATTAATATTAGTCCTTAGGTAGTTTTTCTTTGGTAATATTCTCGACTATTAGAGGCGACCTTCAGGTTAGTGAGCAAAATTGTTAAACCCCCTTGGTCACAGATCTACAACTCTGGGAAGAAAGGGGAAGGGGTATTCGTTAATAAATAATATTCGGACATTTTTAACTTTTTTGACTACATAAACATTCCTTATATAATTTATTTAGTTCTAAATGCATAAGTATTAACGTGTAATATTCAAATTTCTCCATATTAAATAATTGTAAGCTATGACGTAATACCCCCACAATGGCATATTGTGGGTATTCATTACTTATATCGATGTCATTCTACCCCCAGAACTACTCAGAGTGCTTTTCTCTATAAATTCAATTGTTTATTGCAATTATAGCCGTCGCATAGCAATATAATAAAACTTAGTGGTGTCTTTTCGGAGCACCATTAAAGATGTCAATTTGTGATTGTGATCAAGAAATTGAGTTAAATTATTTATTAAACCAAAATGAGCCAAGGATGTTTCGGTGGAATTTGCGGAGGGCTAGGCCGGCGTGTCCGTGGAGCGTTTCGCAGTATCCGGGCACGCCTGGTTCGCCGAGATTTACGCCACGGTAAGTTACAAACTTTCATCAATAAGGTATTTAGATTTTTTACATCAAATTTTTGCTACACATATAATATTCTCTGTAATTACTTTAACATCACGTTATTACAAATTCAATGTTATCTGAATATAGTATAATCAAAAATAATTTAAACAGACACAAATATTTCCATTTATTTAAATTTTATTTATTGTACAATTAAATTTTATTTAGTTTATTTGAAGTAAATGCAAAGATTATTGCCTAGGAAGATTTCACCACTAAGAAAAGTTTGCCAGATTAATAAGTAAAGAGATACTTTGTCATCTCAAATAAATAATTAGAAATGAAATAGACGTAGAAACACTTAAATGTGGCAGTACTCGAAAGTAAATAAGTAATTTGTTTTTTTAAGAGAGACTGTGCTGTCAGATATGTCTAAAGCTAATTACATATATGACAAATATGAATGTACAAAATGCTATGCAAGATAGTGTATAATATTATAGTCACATCGATAGGTTAAAATAACACAAACTATGTTGTCTGTATTTACAATACCATGACATTATTACTAATCAAACAATGTTGTTTGTATTTACATTACCATCAGTTGTTAATACACAAATTTGTTGTCTATATTTACATTACCATCAGTTGTTACGAAACACACACATTGTTGTCTGTATTTACATTAATATCAGTTGTTACTACACATACACAATGTTGCATATATTTAAATTGCCATATTGCTATTACTACTCACACAATGTTTCCTGTCTTTACATTACCATCAATCTGTTACTACACAAACAATGTTATCTGTATATAAATTACCATCAAATGGATACACTGTTTTCTGTATTAAAATTACCAACAGGAGTTACTACATCCACAATATTATCTCTATTTAAATTACCCTCAAACTTGTTACTACACACACAATATTGTCTGTATTTACATTACAATCAGTTGTTATTTCCCAGACAATGTTGTCTGTATTTTCATTACATCAGTTGTTACTACACAGACAATATTGTATGTATTTACATTAATATCAGTTGTTACTACACAGACAATATTGTCTCTATATACAATACCTTCAAGTTTTTACTACACACACAATGTTTTCTGTATTTACATTACCATAAGTTACTACTACTCACACAATTTTGTCTGTATTTACATTACCATGAGGTTACTACTACTAAACAATGTTGTTTGTATTTACGTCACCATTAGATGTTACTACACACAAACAGTGTTGTCTGTATTTACATTAACATCAGTTGTTAATAACCATAAATAATGTTGTCTGTATTTACATTAACATCAGTTGTTATTTCACATACAATGTTATCTGTAACTACATTACCACCAAGTTGTTAATACACATACAATGTTGCCTTTATTTACAATACCATAAATTGTTACTACCCTGACAAAGTTGACTGTATTTACATTACCATAAGTTGTTACTAGTCACAAAATGTTATCTGTATTTACATTACCATCAAGTTGTTACTACACAGACAATGTTGTCTTTATTTACATTATCATCAAGTTGTTACTACACCGAAAATGTTATCTGTATTTACATTACCATCAGTTATTACTACACAGACAATGTTATCTGTATTAAATTACCATTACCATTACCATCAGTTGTTACTACACAGAAATGTTGGTTATATTTACGCTACCATCAAGTAGTTACTACCCATACAATGTTATCTGTATTTACAATGCCATCAAGACGTTACTACACAGACAATGTTGTCTTTATTTACATTACCATAAGTTGTTACTACTCACACAATATTGTCTGTATTTACATTAACATAAGTGGTTACTACACATACAATGTTATCTGTATTTACATTACAATAATTATGTTACTCTACAGACAATGTTATATGTATTTACATTACCATCAGTTGTTACTAAACAGACATTATTTTCTTTATTTACATTACCATCAGAAGTTACTACACAGACAATTTTGTCTGTATTTACATTACCATCAAGTTGTTACTACTCACACATTGTTATCTGTATTTACATTACCATCAAATTTTTACTACACAGACAATGTTGTCTTTATTTACATTAACAAAAGTTTTTACTACTCACACAATTTTGTCTGTATTTACATTGCCATTAGTTGTTACTACACACAAACAATATTGTCTGTATTTACATTACCATGAAGTTATTATTACACAGACAATGTTATATGTATTTACATTACCATTATGTTGTTAGTACACAGACAATGATATCTGTATTTACATTAACATAAGTATTTCCTAAACATGTACGCAACTATCAGGTGAGAGATTACCCCAAAGTGAATGTGTTCTCTTATATATTGAGGGTGAAGGTTTACTCACCCTTATTTTTAATAGAAAAACCAGTCACAGGTCATTCCTACCTCGACATGCCTACCTTTTGGCCTCTGCCTCTATTTGAAGAAGATTAAAACGAATTGATCCTCCATCAAGATTGGGCAACGCCTCACTTCCGCTTGGCTGTACCTGAACAAACATATCTCTGGGAGCTGTCTTGGTCGTGACCTTGCCGACGATGTGTCTTGGGGCAGATAGCCAGCTCAATCACCGGACTGAAACCAATACGATTTCTTGATGTTGGGTTATGTGAAAGACAAAATATTTTTCACACCTCTGACACGATCTTGCTGCAGCTGAGGCAGAGAATCACAGACTTCGTTGAGTCCGTCACCGCCGACACACTAAACAAAGTGTGCGAAGCGTTTTCTGCCGTGTTAATTGAGGAGCACATAATGAGTCATTTTAAACTACAAAAAAAGCTTCCATGGTTTCTGTATCGACTAGAAAATGTTTCCAGTTAATCGGGTGCACCTTTCCTTTCTTATAACTTTTCGAAAGTGTAAATATCATTTGTGCTCACCTCTATATAGTTCTTAGCTATTAAGAGCATTGTTTTATATTTAAATTACCTATTATATCGATCTTGTTTGAATATATGTTAATCTGAGTATAATGACATATGAATGTGTGTGTGCCTTAATGTTTGTTTTTGTTTGTTTTCCCTCGCCCTACTATATTTGGTTCTAATTTCTTCATTTATTTTATTTTAAAAGGTCATTAATTTTCAATTATATATGTGGATAATATATATATATATATTTGTAATTCTATTACAAATGAGTTCTTATTAGGCCTACTTAAGTATTAAATGTCCATTCTTTATTATATTAAGGGATTAAGTGTTAGAAAAGGCACTGGTCTTAAACTAATGCATACCGTCACAGTAAGCTTACAGGGTAAGGTGTTGGCCTGTGGTGGTGTACAAGCTATAATAAAAATGTCAAAACTCAGATCAGTAGCTTGCGAAAGTTTTAGGAATGGTCTAATATGATGTGAGAAATTAAAAGTTCTTAAAAATTATTACGTCCATGGTTTAGCTCCAAAAAGAGTTAGAAGAAGAAAAATGCTTATTGATTAATTGGGTATAGTTGAACCTATTATTGAGATAAATACAAAAAAAAAATTGTATTTAAGTTGCTTAAAAATAGACTTTCTGACCATAGCATAGACATGGTAAAAGAAATGGTTTAATTCACATATACAAAGGTTTTAGAAACAACGCAAATAATGTTTCCCCTGAAAACATAGAAACCCATGTGAGTTTTACGATTAGAACCACACTATTGTATGTGAAGAGTTAAACACATTCAATGAAATGTATTTTGCCAATCACTCAAGCATATCAATTGATGATTTGTTCCACGTAAAAGTGAGAAATCTATAGACACAGCTCACATAAAGGATCATGTTGAAAGGAAAACAAGCATGGACGTTGATGATGTGTCTGAAAGTGAAACATAAAATGAACCTTAACAGATTAAGAGTTTCAGTGTGACATAGGTTTTTTTAAATCTTATTGGGTGCTTGATTAGATTTTCAGGCTTCAATAGATTGAAAGTTGTCAATACAACCTCGCTATCTTTGTCCGTAACCAGTTATTTCAATGAAAGAGCTATGAGCAGAGTTAAATAATAAAAAACAGGCTCAGGTCTGCGATGGGAGATGCATGGCTTTCGAACCTTATGGTTCTAGCTTCAGAGAAAGACTTGTTAAAGTCAAATATTAATGAAGAAATATTGATGCTTTTTCTTTATCGTCATCACAAAGAAAGATATTGCTGTGCAAATATAAGCAAAAGAAATAGGACTTCATCAAACCATTATTGATTTAATTTTTTATTCTTATAAGACACTGTATTCACCATTTTTCCAATATGGACCCCGTAAATGGGATGGATCAGGAGGGTTAGACTTTTTTTCGTGCTGATATTGACTAAAATAATCATTTATAAATACCATTTTATTCTGGGACAAAATTAAAAGCTACCAGCTTGATAGATAAGGTGAATGGATGAAAGGGGCGTGGACACTGTTGATAGGATGTTGATACTGGTTGATGTGGAGACTAGTTGATAGGATGTGAATACGGGTTAATATAGAGAAAGTTGATGGGAATTTTAATACGGTTTGATGAATATACTGGTTGATAGGTACGAATACTGTTAGCTAAGTTGTTTTGTCTGGTAGATAAGATGTGGAGTAAAGCTGAGGGTCAGTTGATTAATACATTGTTTTCCTAGTTACATGGAAACTTTTGTTTGTTTTGAGATATTGAACTATATGACATTTATTATATTAGACCATTATTTCTGAAGCAAAGAATTTTTTCTTGGAAAACACACGTGTTTGTGTATGGAATTCATACCTTTTGTATACCTGAATTTATTGTTTTCAAATGTCATACTTTCAGAAGTGAATAATAAATCTTGTTGGTGTTTAATTATTTTTATGATCATGGAGTATGTAACCCACTCAAGATACAATAACCGTAATATTTTTGGTGGTTTATTTAAAACACGTTTAGCATTTGTGTGTAGTCAGAATATTAAAAATTGAATATCGTTTACAGTCCTTAATAAGAAATCATTATAGTTAGGCAATTTTGAATGAATTGGTTATTCAAATATTTTCAATTGAGCTAATTATAGAAGTACTTATTAGTAATTTTTTTACAATAAGTTCTCCAAAAACTACCAATCAAATAGTTCTGATCAAATTATTCTAAATATGAGCAAAATTATTAAACGTTTTGATAACCAACTTTTAGCATTTTTATAAACCATTAGTTGTAAAAGTAAGCTTTATACTTTATCATTGCTTAAATAGTTTTTCCTACTCAATATAATATTTTTCTGGTGATGGTTTGTTGCAGTTGATGGTGAGCGACAAGGGGGCACCCCTAACACCGCTGGGTGCCCGGACGATGGGCTGCCATCGTCCACTCATCCTGTTCGGGATGAACATTTTGTTCCAGGGGAAATGACGGCCGCCACCAGTGTACAAAAGAACAAGAGGACACTTAAACGGAATGGTAAGTATAGGTCAGAAAGTCAGTCACCTTCCCTATCAAGACAAAAGACCCATCTGAGAGAACATCGTTAAGTCAGCCACCTTCCGGATTAAGCCAACAAGACCTTCTTCTCTGGAACTGGTAGCGTCATCATCAGGAACAATTCCCTTCATGGTAACATTGTAAGATCGTCCAGTCGGTCCAATCCACCTTCCGTGTCAGGTCAACAAGGTTCTTCCTTCAGTACGGAGCATTCCAAGTCCATGATGTTGACTCAAGAAGCTGTTGCCCACATGAAGAAAACATCTGTATTCGATGAGAAGACTCGTTATCTTATAATGAAGGCGTGTGATATTACAAGAAAGAACAATTGGTAAGTAAATCCAATAGGAGTCAGCCACCATTCAAGGAGTCAGCCACTTCCAGTGAGTCAGCCACCTCCAGTGAGTCAGCCACCTCCAGTGAGTCAGCCACCTGCAGTAAGTCAGCCACCTCCAGTCAGTCAGCCACCTCCAGGGAGTCAGCCACCTCCAGTGAGTCAGCCACCTGCAGTAAGTCAGTCACCTCAAGGAGTCAGCCACCTCCAGTGAGTCAGCCACCTTCAGTGAGTCAGCCACCTCAGGTAGTCAGCCACCTCCAGTGAGTCAGCCACCTGCAGTAAGTCAGTCACCTCAAGGAGTCAACCCCTCCAGTGAGTCAGCCACCTCCAGTAAGTCAGTCACCTCCAGTCAGTCAGCCACCTCCAGTCAGTCAGCCACCTCCAGGGAGTCAGCCTCCTCTAAGGAATCAGCCTCCTCTAGTGAGTCAGCCTCCTCCAATAAACCAGCCTCCTCCAGACCGTCAGCCCCCTCCACGGAATCAGGAACCTCCAAGGAACCAGCCTCCTCCAGACCGTCAGCCCCCTCCACGAATAGCTACTCAGACCGTCAGCCCTCCATGTATAGCAGCTCAAGAAAGCAACCTCGTCTCCTCGAAATACAACTCAAGAAAATGGTAGAGACGCATTGGTAAGTCGTTCATCTGAGTTTGTTGAGGATTCATTCATCTCATCTTACGATGAGCAGCTCTCATCACGCTCGTATACAATGGTGAGACGGTGCTTCAATCTTCACCAATGGATAGGAGCATGATGAGATTAATTGAATTTAGATCCCATCAATTTTGTGGAACTTAATTCATATGTGTAGGCGCTGCCCATATTTATTTAAACATCTTCCATATAGATTGTTTATTAAGGGAATTCATCCATCAATCATCAAGAGTCATTAAGCAAGAGCAAGTTTTAGATATCTTCTCCACTCAGCTGTAACCATCGTTAAAGGCCAGAGTTTATTAGCGCTATCGTAAATACAGGTAACCAGGCAGGTATCTAGTTTAAATAAATAAGGAACGTGTCAAGATTAAAACTCAGAATTGATAAAAAAAAAAATGTCAGGTTACATAAGGAAGTTTTGTAATATCTTAAAATAAATTAATATTATGCGTAGGAATAAATAAGAAACAAATAGGAATCAATAAGGTGGCACATTTACGAATACATACAGATTGAGTCTAAATAAATATTGAGAATAAAGTCGATATAATAAATTATTGTATCGGGGTGAATAAGAAAATTTTCGGAATAGTTTAGAATTTAAGTAAAATAAATAGTTTGTTTGAATTGATTAGAATTATTAATGTACTCATCGGTTAATTACGAAACAAGTCAGAATAAATAAGGAACTAAAGGAAATAAAAAGGAATAAATTCGGCATAAATAAATAACGAGGCGGGATAAATAAAGAGGATTAAGTTAAAATAAAAAATATCGAGTCAGAAATGATTCGTAATAAAAAAATATAAATGATTATTTAAATAAAAAGTTTATATTAATAAGGATAGAGTTATAAATAATAAAGACTCATCAGAATAATTTAAAGAACGACACAAATTAATAATAAACTAGTCACAATGAATAAGTAAAGCTTAAAAATAAAAACGGCAAAGACAGAAAAAATAAGGAACGGGTCGTAGGAAGCTAGTCATAATATTTATAAAGAAAGGATTTGGAACTAATAAACAGTGAGTCAAAATACTAAAGGAACTAGTTGGAATAAATAAATAACTTTTCATAATTAATTAGGAATGAGTCGAGATAATTTTGTAAAAGTCAGATTATATAGGGAATGAGTTGGAAAAGTAATTATCAGGTCAGAATAAATAAGGAACTTATAGAAATGATTAAGTATAGAGTCAGAATAAATAAACAACCAGTAGGAATGAAAAAGTATCAAGTAATAATAATCAATATGTTATGAGTCAGTGTAAATAGCCAACGAATAGGAATAAATAATAAGGAACATTTTTGAAAATAAAGAACGAGCTGCAATAAATAATTATGATTGAGTCAGAATAACGAAAAGAAAAGATCGGAATGAAGAGTGAACGATTCAGAATAAATATATTCAAATAGTCTGAATAAATAATTAGAAGGTAAGAGCTGGAATAAATAAATACTTTTTAGGAACAGATATGAAATAATAAAAAGGATTACAAGTCTGAATAAATAAGGAACAATTTGGAATAAATACTGAAGAGCGAGGATGTGGAAAACTAATTTTCCCAGGGGGTCCACTACAAAATGTTATACCTTTGGCCTATAGTAATGTTTATACATATTATTTTTATAAATAGTTATACTATGGCAGTATATCAAATTCCCGGGAGGGCGTGGAGCCCTCCCTGCTTCCCTTCCCGACCAAGGCCTTTCTATGCCCTTACTAGTTATCATTTAAAACACTGACTAGATATCCAATTTTAACAAAAACGTTAAAGACATTTTCAAAATATTTTGAATTAAAGCAATAACAATCATAAGGCCTATGTAAACTAGGCCTTTGCCATGAACAATTTTTTTTAAAAAGAAGAACACATTTGTATTCATAATGTAATATACTCCTATGATATAGATTTGATTTAATCATAGAAATTATATTCATATAGTCCAATTTTGAAATGTAAGTCAATGTTAACTACCCTTAAGATAATTTTATCCTTAAAAATAGAAATACATTATTATTTGTCATTTCAACTATACTGCAGACATTCGTTTTAAAGCAAATTGTAAGAGATTTTTTCGAAAATTTCCAATTTTAAGAATAGTTTTTAATAAAAAACCCTTACTCTAAAAGATAGAAATAAAATACAATAAACGGCTGAATGTATCTCCACATTATATATAAATCTCAAGATTGATCAAAATCCGTCAAACCATTTTGGTTGTGGTACCAGGTACAGACACACACACTGGGATACAGACAGAATTATATAGATAAACATTTTGTGGTTCGGAGGTAAATTAAGTGTCAATATTTGATATAATCTTAAGGTCACATATATTAACGATTACAAAATTTTCTATTTTAATGAGAAAGTAAAAATTAGATATAGGAGAAAGCAATTATATATAATTAAGTATCTATATATGAATGCGGAGCTTGGGGTATGAGTGATTATAGATATGGAAATGAGCCGTATCCCAATCATAATCGAATGTATTAAAAAATGATTCCTGGGCTTGGGCTCGTTTCCCTTGACCAGGTCTCATTTTTAATTTTATTAAATTATAAGTTGTTAAGTTTAAAAAGATTAGATAAAGAGTGTTGTAAACAAAGCTATATTATAATATTAATGATATCTTAAAACGTACACATAAAGGGAATTCAATAATTGTTGATACAAGTAACTTTGACATTATTGTTACCTGCTCCAGTAAGCATATGGTAAAAATCATGAGTCTTCGTTGCCAGTGATGAGAATGTCAAAGGCTTGAACCCCGGCTGAGTGTATTGAGGGTAGTTTTCCCTAAATTGTTGCCTACTCTCCCCTATACAAATGCTCGTACATTTCCTCTACATTCTACCTTTATCATTCCTAGAACAATACCATAATTAGTAGCCCACCTGGGGCCGGTCAGATTACTACCGGATAAATATTGCTATTGCTAAAGTTAGCGAATATATCAAAATTATCAGACACTTTAATGTTTTACACTACTTATGAACTGAATTTACCTGCCAGATAGCTATCTGTAAGATAATATATTTTTATTCTGAACATGCAATATTGGTACTTTTTTTACTGGTGCGTCCTGCTGATAGCAATACAACCTAGCGAGTGGTGTCAACGCTCAATATTTGTTATATAATGGTGGCTAAACGAGTGCGAGGAAACATATGGCATCACGTGGGCGCAGAAGCTAAGATGTCTGCCAAAATGTGGGCAATAGTTGGGTAAACGTTTACAAAATTTCATTTATTGTACTCACAATTTGATACTTTGTTTTAATATAATTATAACTCTACAAATAGCTTGTCAGTTTATATAAAAGTGGAAATTAAATGTTCTAACTTTATATAGTTAGAGCCCAGGCCTGTGCTTACTAAACACGTAAACCTCCCTATAAAAATGTGATGGATAAATATATTTTATCTGGAAGATAAATACTATCTGGCAGTCATAAGACGCACTTTTAACTTATCCATCAGTTAGAAATATATATATACAAGATTAATATTTATCCAGGATTAATAAGACCGGACCTTATATGTATAAGTGTGCAGAGGAAGGCACCTATTATCGTGACATAAGCATACATGACAGTATTACATGATTCTGTTGTGGTACTGGGAGGTGTTATCCGGTTGACATTTGGATACGAAACGGAATTTTAAGAATATCTGAGGGACTGATAGGTGCTAGTGAGACTTTTTAGAACAATGCTAATTTGAGATCCTGAATAGTCTCAAAGGAAGGGAAACTTTTGAGTACATCCCATATGTTTTAACGGGAGTATAAAAATATAAAATGATTGGCAACCATTATGCTACTCTATTTCTGAGTGGCCATGGAAATTTTCCGTTAAAATTATACGGGTTTAACCGGTGTGGAGAACAATATTGTAGACAGAATTGCAGAAACCTTTTACCACATCATGTACTAAATTGAGAATTATGAAGATCAAAGGATCGGATAGTTATGAAAATACAAGATCGTGGTCTTGTGTGGAGAAGGGAAAGTGTTATGGGCACAATTGAGATTTTAAAAGAGTTTGGGAAGATGGGTACAAGGATTAAGAAAAGAAGAGATACAGAAGGAAAAGACTCGGGGATGGTGTGATACAGAAGATGGAGAAGAAGAGTACAAAAAAAATAGACTACAGAATGAGAAATAAAGCGAGGAAGAAATTGGCTTGGAATAGTGAAAATCTGATGAGTAAGAAGAGATTTATAATCTTTAATGAGGGTGAAAACAAGGAGGAGGATAAGAGGAAGAAAACTTATAGGTTAGAAGTCCCTTATTAAAGATGAAGACAAGCAGGACTAGCAGCTAAAAGCGCTAGGGGAATGGAGGAGGGCCTGCGGCCTACGGGCTAAAATATTTATTGGCGTTGTTTGTAATATGAGCAGACTATCACTCTTATGTGCGATCACATTAGATAGTTCACGTGGCAGTGTGGTGTGAATGGATAGCCCTCTTGGCTATGTTCCGGGAAAGTCAACATATATAGATAGACCCAGTGTTTTTAAAAACTGCTATATATTTGGATCACTTATCTACGAGATACCTAGGATGTCGGACGCGTCTGCTGTTCATGGAGAAGACTACGAGGACACCGGAGAAGAAGCCGACATCAGACAACGAATCTAGTTTCATCCGCCTACAAAACAGAATCTGAGATGGTCTCCGCGGGGTCTTCAGCTTCGCTGATCATAACGGTTCCAAACAATAGCTGAAAGACATAAAAAGTGCCCTGCTGCAAAGCAATAACTTGCAGTCAGTGACCTTCTTGGGGACATACACAAAAACACACCACATGGAGGGAGAGCCTCCACTCTCCCTCACACCCGTGCGCCACTAGTCTGCTCTTGAAAGGGCTGCGCGAAATGGCCACGGCACCACTCGACACAAATTATAACACTAATTTTCACTACGCCATGAACAGAACATAAATTCAAACTTTTCAAATTCAGAGGCTAACCTTGATACAAACGACATGGAGACAGATCACGACGGCAAAGGACCATTCACCCTAGTTGACAAAATTAAACGAAAGAGGAAATGTAGAAACTAAGACAAGACACAATCTAAGAAAACAATCACGACAGTAGACAACAAATACCAACCTCTGGATACTGAGACACCAATAAACATTTACACACCATCAACACAGACAAACAGCAACAAAAGAGAGAGAGACTCTAACAATAGTGACTGTAGGGATAAACAACTATAAAAAGTTAACCGTGATAGCCAAAGGCCCTATGTATAGAAATGATAGGCCTTAAGGCAGGAGAGGGGGCAAAGCTATCTTGATCAAGACCCATCTACCTCACTACCATCATAATTTTCAAAATCTCCTGAATATAGAAGCTACTGGAATAAATGTAAATATTAGCGGCGAGAGTGTCCTGTTCGCGGCCATATACAAACCCCCGAACAAGACGCTACTACCATAAGACTTAGACAAAATCACAGACGCAAACAAACTGTTTTTGGCGGGTGATCTCAACTCTAAAAACACCAGTTGGAAAAGCCGAGTAGCCATCGGGAACTGACAAATTTTAGCAGACCTTGCTGACACTCACGACTGCGTAATTGTTGCCCCAAATGAACCTACATGTTATCCCTCCAACTATCTGCACAGACTCGATATCATAGACGTGGCATTGACTAACATTGGTGTAACCACTGAGGATATGATGGTATTAAAGGAACTGGATTCTGACCACAATCCCATATTGAGTGAAGTAACTTGTGACTGGTACGAGTTTAGTCAGACACCGGAGGAAACTCAACTAGAAATACAAGATATAGAGTAAATAGAATAGGCTGACGCTACCTTACAACTCTTCACGTCTACGGTGCATGAATCCTATCGGGTATACACCACTAGAACACGCACAAAACACGACCTCCAACAACAATACTCGTATTTGGACATACTTATAGCCCAGAAACGGGAAACTAGAAGGGACTGGCAGACGTACAGAACCCCACATGCCAGGACGACCTACAACCGACACAGAGCCCAAGTTAGGAGAGTCAAGGACATCAGACGGAACAGATGGACACTTACGTCATAAGTTGTGGAAAATAACACGACAACTCAGGGGGACAAGCAGGAAAAAGACCATACCAGCTCTCCATGAGGAACACGGCATAGTTTACGAAAGCATAAAGATGGCTGAAGCTATAGCCGTGGTTTTAGAGAAACAATTAAAACCTAACGACGAACCACAAGCTAATGACTTTACCAGATATGCGACTAGGACAGCCAGGGACAATTTGGAAGGACCAAACGACACTAGAGTAGAAGTAATCAATCTGGAAGAGCACACTACTACTATTAAAGACCTAACTAGTAATAAATCGCCAGGACACGACTACCTGACTAACGAGATACTAAAACAAATGCCAGGGAGAGCGGTACTAGCGCTATTGGATTAACTAAACTCATTGCCCACTCTCTTATATTTCCCGTATGACTGTAAGCTGGCTATATTAGTAACAATCATCAAACCTGGAGAGGACCCGATGTTCCCTTAGAACAGAAGTCCAATCAGTTTATATACGACTATTAGTAAAGTTTACGAAAGATTAATCATCAAAAGACTTAAAATAATAAATAATAGGATAGGAATTACTCCAAACCTTCAGTTTGGTTTAATTATCCACCATTCCACCACCCATCCCACAATAAACATAGTAGAATAAGTATCTAAAGCATTAAAAAAACGTAATAGCTATTTTCCTAGATGTCAAGAAAGCTTTCGACAAAGTTTGGTACCTTGGACTCAATAAGAAATTAATAAAATTTAACTACCCAAAATGTTCAATTTTGTTGATAGCCAGCTTCCTAATACGGCGTACTTTCCAGATGGTTATGAACGGCAAGAGATAGCAGACACATAATAGGGTTAAGGCCTAGTTTATATTCATGCATAATTCGTAACTAATAGCGAATAGTGTATAGTGTATAGTGCGTAAGAAGTTGAAATACATTATTTTAAATGATTGCGTCTATAATCGATTTATAATGAATAGTGGAATAGTTCACAGTGCATAAAGTTGATTTAACTTTAACTTTTCTTATACGTTATGCACGAGTTGTGAAACGATATGTTCGCGAGAAAGATCCAGCCAATAGGATTGATGGAAAACATAAATCGATATTTTTAAAATATTATAAGTTAGAAGTTGGTCGCCATATTGGGCTTTAGTTATCGTTAAATAGTTTTATATTGTGATTTTAACTTGAAAATGAGTGAAAATGAAAGTGACAATGAATATAGGGTTGAATTTAGGTCCTTCATTTCATCTCACAATCACCCTACCATTTACACATTAGCGTAAGTGCGTATAAACCGAACGGGTAGTAAGACGCGGTGCTAATAATAATAATAATAATAATAATAATAATAATAATTTACAAAAACATTATTTGATTGAAACCAAAGTTAAAATATTATTTATTAACCTACATTTGTATCAATAACAATTCATCATTTATAATATAAACCACAAAAAACTGTTTTGGCAAAAGTTTTATAATATTAGTATACCTACATTCCAAATTAAAGATGTAATAAACAAGAGCAACATAAACATAGCACCAATTTAGTTGGTGTGAATATCAATGCAATGTTAGACAGCAGTTAAATGGCTTTTATGCCTAAATCATGATCAGCTTAACATTCCCTTCATGTAAAAAAAACTATTGTGTGGTCAGGATTCACATAATATAACTCAGACTTGTGGTATTTCGACTTGAACTAGTAATACATTTTACTCTTTTGTTAAATTTTTTTCTGATCAATTTGAGGTTTTTTTTTTTTTTTTTGCCAAAACAATCTGTTGACTATCAAAATATATGTGTGTTCTGACTTAGATAAGAGGGCAAAGTTTTGAAAAAACTATTTCACTTAAAATTACTAATCCTTTTTAAGTGTAACATGAGTCATAGACCTAAAAACATCACTATATATATGTAAATTTATTTTTAAACATTTGGTTTTAATAGTTGAGTGTATATGAACTATTGCAAACAATGAAGTAATATCGAAAGAGGTAAAGATGGGAGTGTATAAATGCCAACAATGTCGTATTGATGTGAAGTGTGGGCATGTCATGAGAAACACAAGAGCAAGGTGAATCCAGTAAGAATGAGATATTTAAGAAATATATGTGGGAAAACTCGTAAAGGGATGTTCAAGTATAATGTAAGCACTTCGAGGGAGGGGGGTGGCAGAACAATGCTTACTTAGACAGAGAAAGATGGGCAGAATTCAAGGAGGGCGCTTCACAAGCCACTTGGACTTCGGGCAGCAATGAAGATTCTGAGTGGCTAAATGAGGAATAAGTGGAAGCCTAAAGAAGTAAGCCAAAGCTTTGGTGATCTAGTCCTCTCCCCTCCCCCTAAATAGAAACATAATAATTGAGTGTGTTGAAATGTGGATTCAAGGACCTTGGTTATCGGATTAAATGGAGTTTAGGGTGTTTTTTTTATAAATATATTTATGTATTCACTAATACGACTTTTTTATATCTTCATTTAAAAGTAAATTACGTTTTTTAACTTGTATAATGTTATGACGTGTTTCAATTTCACCTGTTGTCAATTATTTCGCAATTTTAATTTAAACCTCAACTACTGGCAATTTATAAATTCAACTAAATTTTTATCATGTCCTACGACCTGTTCAGGCTATAAGCAAAATTGCATGAAAAATAGAATGGTTATTCTTGTGAACAAACGAAAAAGTTGATAAATCTTAAGTAAGCGGGGTGGGAGTAAAAATTGCCAAAAAATGTGTTTACGTAATACTTGAATGCCCCTATTAACAGAGTCGTTGATGAACGGGTGCTTAAGGAGTGTGTTTTGAAAGGAAATCCAATGAAAGAAGTGTCACGTTGGTTTGGGCATGTTGAGAGGATGAGTGTGGATCGAGTGACAAAGCAAATATATGAAGATAGATTGTGTGGATCAAAAGGAAGGGGTAAGCCATGGAAAATGTCACTAAATTTGACAAATGTGTGAAAAAGAGAAACATTAATTGTAAATACTCTTATCTATGACCCAGCCCACACATGATCATATTGCCAACTAACTTCTCCAGCAGAACTAATAAAATAATCTGTTAGTTGTTTTCTAATGTATTTGGCTCCAAATTTGCATTATTTGATCCGAGGCGGCCTGTGTTACGTAAGGCACAGTTGTCATTAATTTCTTGCCGCCACCTGCCTTCAATTATGTCACCATTGTCAGTTTCTCTATCAACATAATCCTCTGGGCAATATTGTGGTTTGTTAATTGACATAACATAATTGTGTAAACAAACTCCAGCTTTGACTATTGCATCAACAGTGTTGGGTTCTGCAACTATTGGAGTTCTAAATATTCTCCATCTTGCAGCCAAAACACCAAAAGTACTTTCTATTGTTCGTCTTGCACGAGACAATCTATAGTTAAATACCTTTGATTCTCTGGTAGTAGCCTGCCAGGATAGGGTCTCATTATGTTTTTCAAGAGCAGAAACGCAGAATCGGCAACAAAGACTGGCGGCAATATGATAGCTAACCCGGGGAGTACTTTCCATGGGGGAAAATGTAACAGATTTTCAATAATAGCATTTCCAAAAAAAGATTTTCCAAATATAGCTCTGTCACTTTGTGAACCGTATCCACCTATGTCACACATAGTAAATTTGTATCTGGAATCACAAGCAGCCATTAGTATAATACTATGTGATTTCTTGTGATTGAAAAATTGTGTACCACCTTGTCTTGGACATTGTATACTAATGTGCTTACCATCAATTGCACCAAGACAATTTGGAAAGTTCCATTTCTCATAAAATTCTTCAGAAATTTTTGTCCAGTCTTCAACAGTTTGTTCTTTCAAATATATTGGGGACAAAATTCGCCAGATGATGTTGCATACTTCAAAAATGACACAGGACACTGTTGAGTTACCAACTCTATATTCCCAAGCCAAACTCTGCATAGTTCCTCCTTGTGAAAGATACCTAAAATAAAACAATATGTTCATATTATAACGTTCATAATAAACATGATCTAATTTTAAATCCTACTCATATATACATTGTGCTGAAAATTCTTATGAGTATAGTTGTCACCGAGATAATCATAATATGATAAATTTGAAAAATGACACCCATATTCGGGAATGAAACCTGGGACCTTTGACTTAGTACGCTTAGTGCTCTCACCACTGAGGGAATCGTCCCATGCCCAGTGTCAATTTTCCTGGATAGCTCGGTGGTGAGAGCATTGGCTACTAAGCCAAAGGCCCCAGCATTTATTCCTGTGTCCAGGTGGCATTTTTCAAATTTAAAGAATAAAATAGAATTTGATGTTAATTAAATGATTACTTACTTTAGAGTCATAGATAATCGTTCTTCTGGATTAAGTGGTTCTCGATTACTCCTTTTCAGTAAATTTCGTCTCAGCATTCCTAAGAGTTTTTCAAAAGCTCTCACATTCATACGTGTATACACAAAAAACTATTCAGGGTCATTTGCCTTCATTTGCAAGAAGAGTGTTCTGTAATGGCCGGTTTCCTTTTGATTTTGATTTATTGGTCTTACACACCATCTTCTGATTCTCTTATGTTTTAAATATAGGTAAGCTAGAATACAAATAATATTTAATTAAGACAATATCCAAGTTTGATAAAATGTTTTAGAATCTTTTAAAGATGAATTTTACTTATTTAGTTTTAACAAATAAAAATTGGCACAGACTAGCCGTTTGTGTCATAAGCCTGTGCACTAAAAACACACATTGGTTAGGGATGACAAGAATAGGTTTAGGGAAAGGGAATCTACAATTGTGTAAAGAGAGAGTGGTAAACCATTTAGGTAAAACACCTCAGTTCACCCGAGCGAGATTTAAACTTCAATCTCGACATTAGCGGTACAGCATATAGCAAGAGTGACACTTCAAATAGGTCGACCATACATCCCGATTGGTTGGGATTGTCCTGTTTTGGGGACACAAATTCATCCCTCCTTTTTTCTTTAGAAAAGTGCCTTTGGCTACAATTTTTAATAGTAACATGTAAAAACCCGTTTTTTCTTTAAAGTCTCAACTATAACAATCCAAAGGTGAATATAAGTCGGACAATGAATCATTTTAAATCACAATTATTTATTATATATTATTGTTTTATTGTATGATTATAAAATGTTCATTCCAATACTATTCATGTATTCTAAATTAAAATTCTATAGAATAAAAGTTTTGGAGAGGAAAGGGGGAGGAGCATGACAGGTGTCCCCCTTTTAGTTTAAGCAAACATGCTCACCCTAGCAGTAGCTGAGGGGGGGGGAGATATTGGGGGTAAACCCCCCCTCTCCAATGTTGGTGAAAAGCTTGAAGGTTGGGAATTTTAAGAAAGTCAAGATCTTGAGTTGGGAAATTCTAGGTTTTAGTTGCTAAAAACTTAATTTCAAGACCCCAAAAAAAAAGACCACATAAAATGTTTTAATTTGCTTGGGGGAGGAACCCTGCACCTCCTGTTAATGTAGTTTTTGTACTTGCCTTGGTCATTGAGAATTTTTATGGTTTAAAACACCAGGGGTTGGAAAATTCATTGTCTAAAAACCCCCACCCTTCCAAAAAATACATTTCGTGCAACGCCCCTTTTACTCTGCCTCATTTCATTCAACCACTAAACCATATTGTCCCCCAAAGAAGATAAATAATTTAAACATACTATTAAATATAGAAGGATGGGTTCTATAAAATTCATTTACCGTGATGATAAAAGCCAGAAATGCAATTCTAGATGGTCTGCCATTAAATGCTAAATATACAAATTCAGATCAATACTATTTTTTAAACAGTAAACCCAAAATTTATCTCTAGATTATAAAAACAGCTAGTAAAATTGGCGCGTTAAAGAGAACAAGGATATTATATTCGTAAGTAGGGGTTTTTTTGAAGACCAATGTTTGACATATCCATAGATGTTTGTATCTTTAAAATACTACGTGTGCAAGGAGATCACTCTCAAACTAATGACATTCGTTATGACTGTCTTATTCACTACGTTGCATTATAAACTTGGTAATTTTCTTATAATTGTGCACATACACTATGCACTATGCACTATTAATTATTCGTTTTTGAGTTATGCATGAATATAAATAAGCAAGATGCACAGAGTTGTTCGCCGCTTCCGGGGACGAGTATAAACAGTGTTGAGAGGGTTGCCTACAGGCAAAGACGGGATTAATCATTTTAAGACAATGGGTAGCTCACTATTAATCGACCCAGTTCGGGTTCGGAGTTACAAACTTTCTATTTTTGGTAGTTTTGATATTTTACTAGCACCGCGATTTACTATCTATTGGGGTTCTATACGCAAAAATAATTTCTCTAATATTTTGAAATTAATAATATTTTTTTTATATTGTAAAAAAATGTATTTGCCTAAAAAAAAAATAAACCAGTTAAATTAAAATCAAAAATAAAAAAGAAGTAAAGTGTGGGGGTATAGGGAAAAACCCGGGAAAGGGT
>JBCFYV010002336.1:0-66035 GCA_039000515.1 Timema cristinae
TGTTTTAAAAAATCCTTTTAACTATAAATTTAAATGGGCATGTGAAATGGTTTATGTAAAAAAATTTTTGGGAATGGGTTTTTTTATTTGAAAATTTAAAGTACCACCAAACCAGTTTAATTAAAAACAAAAATAAATGTTATGCGTGTTAATAAAAAAAAAGTGAATATACATTTTACAATTTAAATTTTTGTCAATTTTATGGGGGATGATCGCCATTTTGATGTTTTATAATTTTATGTAATTTATTTTATCTACCTTAGGCACACCAAATTCTATTATCATGACGTTTTATCCACGTCTCAGCTATCGATTGTTAGAAAAAAGGGTAAAAACATTGACAAATATAATCTTGTATTTAATTATTTTTTTAAATTTTTATATTTAACGTGCATTTTCTAAACTGTTTGATTTTCATTAAATTACTTAAAATAAGTTTAACCTATAACAAACACACACCCTTTCCCTAAAGCGTGAATTCATCACTGTGTACAAAGAAGCCAAATTTCCCCCTAGTATACTTCATTAGTCAAATTTCCCGATTTGAACCCGTGTTTCATACTCAATAAAAAATACATTTTGGCATTTAGTTAATGTAAAGAAATTTATTTTTTAGATGGATTGTATGCCATTTTTTGTGCTTTTATTGTGACTACTTTATAAAAGGGCTACATTTTTCTAGAATTGTCTAAGAAACCCGAAATCCAGTGTTTAAATTTCGATTAAAACAAATTTGAACTATTTTGATTTAAAATCATATCCCTAAAATTACCTACAACCCCCAATTATTTGCCCGTTTATTCAATTTTAAAAAAATATCAAATGAAAAAAGCGAAAATAATTGTTATTAAATCAGTCCGTTGGGAAAAATTTTTTTTGGCGTTTTAATACCCTATTACTATACAAAATAGGCCCATAAAAATTACGCTAATGTAGCATTTTAAAGAAAATTCATCCTATTTTCAGAGGGAAAAAAAGGAAATTGTTTAGGCAAATACTTTTATAATGTACAGTCTGGGCGGGAACCCCACCTCCAAGTGTCGTCGAAAAACAAGACTAAATGGCTTGACAACTGATACATTCCACTGTGCGAGTTTTAAACTATTTAATATTAGGGGAAATGACCAAGGGGGAAAATACTGGGTAAAATTAATTTAATATTGTCACTGAAAGAAAAAACTATACTAGGTGAACGTTTCTAGTAGTGTAAAGCAGCGATTTGAAACATCTTTTAAAAAAACTATGAGAATGATTTCGTAAATACCACACCAGGATTTTTCCCAAGAGCTATTGCATCACCGGGGGCAAACTGCGACCTTCAAGACCACCAACCGAACCGGGGCAGCCGGATATCAATCAAAGTCTGGGTGCACTCAAGCATGGGAGAGCTAAATTTTGCGCGTGCGCAGCGGGAAAAAATTCATGTAGGGGCTATTAAGGTAAGCGCACACTACGGCTTATCACTTTTATCTTATCATTCCTCAACGGCTAGGGAAAATATTAATGGTTTCAGTTTTTCCACCATTTTTCATACACATTATGTAGAAATGAACCGATTCAATACAAAGCGAACAGGGGAATGCCAACATAACAAAAAAAATACCGAATCGATTCGATGAGATACGGCAGGGGGGTCACCAACCTTGACATTTCATCTCTTGTTGGTGAGGGGATTATGGTAATGTAATTTGAACTTGAGCCAAATTTTCCCGATTAATCCTACATATGTACTCGGAACCTGCAATACCACACACCTAGCATCACCAGAGCAGGATTTTGGGCTGGCTTCACATACACTTTCTGGCACCATGCGTGTAGTTTATTTATAAGAGATTAAAAAAACACACACAATATATTGTTTTTTATTTAATTTCTCAAACATGCGAGCATGGTAGATATTAGAGCATAGGAATGTTGAAAAAGCTACGAAAGCTAATCTAATATAGTCATACATCAAGAAAGTCATGTGATCCGTGGCTGTCCCTTTTGAAAGCTAGTATCAATAATAATCTATATAATCTAAGGAGTTGAAATTTGGTATGGATGCTATAAGACATGCCATATTTATGAGAACATCCTTGAACTTAAACAAGATTAAATGATAGACCCAAAATAGGGAACGAAGCATACACATTGGATTATAGAGATCAGAAATTTTCTATTCACGTTATGACGTATGCTGTATTTATAATTATGCCTATAATAATCATAAAATTAAAAAAATGCAAGCTGGCAGATCCAATATTGTGGACAAACGTACAATTGAATCCTAAGGAACTGCCATTTGGTATTAAAGCTATGGAGTGTGTCATCTTTCTAAGAAAAATTCGAAACTTAACTTCGGGTGGTGGATCCAATATGACTGATAAAATGTAACAGTTTAGTCTTAATAAGCCGAGGTTCAGCAGACCTGTTGATACTATGAAGCATGCCATCCTTCTGAGAAAAATTTGAAACTTGAAAATCCAACATGTGGGATAAAACGCACAATCTGATTTCGATTTGAATGATATAGAAGGCTCATAATTTCCTAAGCTGAGTAAAAAATTCTCTGCTTGGTAACAATTTTAACTCCAAGTTTTTTTTCTGATAAGATTACTAACCTAAACTATATTTTCAGACCCCAAGAATCCCCAGCTACCATCAGATGAAAAAAATAATTTAGCGCTAAAAATAAAAATAATTCTTTATTATATTTATTTATTTGAAGTATTTATCGATCACCTTCTGAACCAACAGATTTTATCAGCACACAAGATTTTTCTACGTGCGAGAGTAAAGGTATTTTCCCATACTTTCCAGAGTTCTTTTACACACCACAATCGACATGGGACCAACGGCTTTACCTCGCCTCCGAAGGAAGTTGTGCTATGGTTTTATTGTCTCTCAATAAGAATCTATTGACTCCAACTAGGTTTTAACCCATGAGCATCGGGTCCTGAGGTGATCACTTTGCTCCAAGACCACTGAGGTCGGCTGGGTTAACCTAAAGGGAAAACATTATCATTGTGATAATGAAGGTAATAACTAGCACGTACCTTGAAGTAGCAGAACAATTAAAATAATAAACTTCTATTGCCATATCTCCGTGATATGTTGTGCTTTTTGGTGAACTGTGACGCTCCTTTTCCCAAAATGTTTCTGAAAATTAATCATGTATATTTCTTTATTTAACCTATCTTATGATTTTTCTTAAACCTCGATCATATATATAAATCTATTGAACCTACTAAATATTCTTTCGTTTATCCTTAGGGTTGTGGTGTTCATTTTGGTGAAGAATGTATATAATTTATACTGTCTGAAACTGATTGCGCTAGGAATTTATGAATGACTTAGAATTATATTGGAAATTAGTTTTTAATTTTTTCGTATAGGTCCAAGTTCGGATGGAGATTAACAGCTTAAAGCCTACTAATTGTTTCGACCAAAAAAAATTCCTTTGTTTTTTGTAACAAACATTGCTGATTGCCTAAATCCCAATATACTAATAACCCAACCAAGATAAAGTTATAATAACAATGAACTCGTAAACCCACGGTGACTTTATTACTGCAGTTTAAAGGAAATTATTAGAAAGAACAATCATTCGTCGCCTAGATAATAGTTGCACAACCTCTTCACAAAACTCAACAATGGAAATACCACATAAATATTTAATTACCTTAATTTTGGATATCTGACTAGAAGAGTACTACTTGCAAAGGACCATCATCATTCTGAGTTTCTACTAGGCGCCACAGATGTCGCTAATGAGGGCTTGTTTGTCTTGGGGAATTTTATCTTGTTTGTTTTATTTTCTTAAAGGGTTTTGTTTGATTCCTTATGTGTTTATTATAATAAATACTTGCGGTTTAAATGATTTGTGATTTATTGTTTAGTAATAATATCAACTTAAATATTCAATTATTTGGTACGACCGTGTATTCTTGAAGCTTCATACGAGAACCGGATGGTCTTTCTTTATATTACAATCTACAGAGCTGTGATTCATGAAATATGACTAGGATAATGTAATAAAAGTTGTCTTAGATCAGTTTTATTGACTTTGAGTATTTACTTACTGACTATCTTAATGAATGGATAAAATATATTTTAATTTGTTAATTTAAGACTATTTAAAGAAACATTCAGAATGTATAGCTCCAAATGAATAGTTTTGTTTAATTCAAGTAATACCTGTTACTATGTTCTGATTGGACTAACATTTGGGGTAGGTAATCACTGAAGAATTTTTCGAGGAATCTTTTAAAATATACACCTTAGAGTGGTGTATTTTAATATATGGGTAAATATTCTCAGCGTCAATAGTTCATGACAATGGAGGAAGAATTTTCTTGTATGATCTTAAATACTATTTTATATCTACCTACCAGGTATTTTATCTAAAAGTCAACATACGGCGTAAGAATGTCAAATATTATCACTACTAAGAATACTTTTTACCAAACATAAGTTTGAAAAGCCTTATCAACTAAAGTTATGATGCTAGGTTATTGCATCAATTTCTATGATTATACTAACATTAACAAACTTTTATGTCTACTTTCAAGTGATCTGGCTCTAATTTGTATTTATTAAGTAATTCAAAAATAAAGGTGCTAAAATTAATTACGACCCTATTTATAATCTACTTACGCGTTACTTTTGTAGCCATCTCTGGGAACAATATTGAAATTACTAAAAATGTCATTGTTTATAACTTGAACTTTAATTATATAAGTTCACAATAAAATGTATCACTATCATATCTAATTGTCTTTGAACTCTATTTTCATAGTCAATATAAATAAATTTTGGTTTATTTTATTGTAAACCATACTATTGTAATTCATAATCAAGGTAAAGACATATCAACTACATAATCCATTGAAGATACTATTTCGGATGAGGGTATTGTTTAATTTGTTTTGTTCATGTTCTTTTACTAGTGTGAACGGTCATTTATGATGGATTTGTTGTCATTGGTGCAGAAGTAATAATTTGTGAAAGTTATCCCTGGCTGATGCTATGATGCTCTTTTAAAATACACTTATCTCAACGATCACACGGTCGTGTTAATCATATGATTCAAGTACAATAAATCCCAGTGAATAATCCTGTATCCTGCTTTCTACGTCAGTGTCCAGGCACCTGGAAGTATTGAGAAAAATGCCCGTGTTTACCAACTACAACTGAGTATGGTAATACCATTAGCTGGCGTCCAACATATTATAAATATTCATTCTTGTACGCCCTTGTTAGGGGATCCACCCTTGTCACCGTATTGAGAGTTATGGTTGGGTTTGTACATTTTTTAAACATGCATTAAGCATATTTTATTCTACGTCAACGGGTGTTTCTTCAATTAGGAATATTTTTACTCATTGAATGAGCGGGATCAACGCGGCAATACACACCTCAACATCTTGGCGCACGGTAGCAGAATACATGACATTTAATTGTAAACAACACTCCAGTCCGTATAGGAATGTGAATACGCCCTAAGGGTCATCATTAACGATCGTGCACCACAGAAAGGGCTTGCCATTATTACATGTGCAGTGCCACGCACCTAACTCCTATGCAACCTGTTGTACATGTATGCTTGTCAGCTTTGCTATTTCGGCGCTGTACGCTGAAACTTTTGAACACAATTTAATGGCATTAGTATAGGTTTCCGGATGTAAGTGTGTAAGGATGTTGTATTACTTTTAGTTCAAACAAGCTATAAGTGCAGTTTGGGCTAAGAGTTTCCGAACAACCTGTATAAAAGGAAGGGCATGAGTGTATGATCTTCTTAGTTAATAAATCATTAAACATTGAAGGAGTAGAATAAACGAAAAATAATCGAGTCTGAACAACTTAAATTTTACGAAAGTAAATATTCAATTGGTATATTATCTATAATATAATGATAAGGAGGTAAAATAAGTATATACTGCTTTGATTTTAATTGTTTGTATATATCGGTGTAATTTAAAATATGGTTATTCATGACTTATTATTTTGTTTAATAACGTAATTCAATTCTCAATGTAGCCAATAAGTCCGTGTAAAAGTCATTCCAATGTAAACACCATTTACCCTGAAAGGTAGCCCTATTCTTATAATATGCTTTACCATAGTTGCACCAATCAAAGTAATTTTGTTACCTTAAGGGGTAGATGGACGCTAGCTAATGTATTTATAATAATTAGATATTACTGCCATAACTATTGTGTTTTGGTATATTTAAAAAATATATTTATTTAATGAAAATAGCTTCAAGATGTAATGTTACCAAATTCAACCTAAGCTAACCTGACTTACAAAATTGTGTATTTCCCTCTCTCTGAAGGGGTCTGGTGAAATGTTCTAGGGCGCAAGGAAGGCGGGGGTCAATAGGTCACCTTTAATTACCAATTCTTGGTGAAAACTCCATTTGGCTCGGTACATAAGAAGCTTCCCGTAGGGGAAATGAAGAGGTTTACGAAGGTTGGACCGTTAGAATAGTCCTCACCTCCCTCATGTTAAGTGTTTGTTTAACCTCGAGTCTTCCTTATTATCATCTCTTTGATAGAACACAAACACGCGACAAACGTGATTGTCAAACTGGAATATGTTAAGACAGCAAGCTATTTAAAAAAAACTTTATATACCATGTATGATGTACAATCCATTTACTCTGAATGGTAGCAAGCTTAGCTTAGTTACACCGTGGTGAAGCTTATATTTAAGGGTCATAATATTATCGTTCAAGGTAGATTGAACGGAGTGTACATCTCTCTACCATAAAAGGTAAAAGCATACCTTCTTTGGTTCCACTATGAAGTAGTTTATAAGATAGGACCATGGTAGAATACGAGTTTAGGGACAATGGAACGCATTTATACTACGGACATGTGTGACATTTGAACAGAAAACTGCAACCCTCATGGGTGGAGGTATTTAAATAAAACAATAACAACGTTTTATAATCGAAGGATTGATTTCGTGATGTGATTTATAAAGTCTTCTGATGGTATATTAAGTAGATACCACGTTATTCACAAAATCTTAATAACACTATCAAAACAATTAATGTTTAATTTTTTCCCTAATTCTTTAAAGTAAAAGTACAGTCCATGAGATATAACGCTTTAGTATATAATGCGACAGTTGATCAAGTGGAGCGAAGGTCATGTTTTAACTCGACCGACCTTTTGGCATTCAATCTGTCTGTTTGTACCTACGCCCATCTTTAAGTTTGTTTCACGATTACTGCTGAATGTGTGGACCAATTTAAACGAAATTCGACACATTGGTTGAGCCTAAGTCAAATAACATATCTATTCTTTTAAACTTATATTGCAAGAATGACACCTTAATCCACATGTACACGAGTAATATCCATGAATACAACATCATATTAAAAATAGTATTTATTTATTATTTGTCTATCTTGATTACCAAGGAAAAATACCAAATTCAAAACTAGGTAGAAATTAATCATAAGAGATATTTCAACTTTAAATTTAAGGCAAAACTTTAATATTGTAGTAACTATAAGAATATTAAATTATTCTTAAGGGTACTACATGGTGGAGCTCTGAGACCCTTCGCAGACGCTTAAGGAGTGGTTTGATAAGTTTTAATATTGTTTGCAAAGTAATCTAGGTGAATATTATCAGCCAGCTACTGACCAGTTTAAAAGTTTAAACTCTGAACTAAAAGTAAAAAAAAAACCATCAACGACGATTTATGCAAAAAAAAAAAAGTACTTCTGAGATTAAAGAAAAGTTTAAAAATCTATAGTAGGATTCTGGTAGGAAGAACGCAATCTGTCAGATACAAAACTTTCTAAAACAGTTTGAATTTATTCAGACGTCATGTCATATTATCTACAACTATCAACGGTGACCTGGTGGTCTAGGGGTAAGGTGTCAGACTTCTATGCTGGCGGCCGGGGTTCAATCCTCGGTCCCGGCAAAGATTTATCTGATTACCAAACCCTTCCTTCACCTCTGACAAGACATCTTGTGAATGTGGGGAATGCCAGGTCTCCGCCGTGGTTCGGACTCCACGTTAAACTGTAGGTCCTTCATTTCTTCTCACAATCACCCTACCATTACACATTAGCGTAAGTGCGTATAACCCGAATGGGTAGTAAGACACGGTGCTACAACTATCATGTTTGATCAATACTATCTATACTATAAAATGGTATTAATAATATACTAATAGTTAGCGTAGTTAGCTGACGCGTTAGTTTAATGTTGAGCTAGACTGACGAGGATGGGAAGATTGAGGTTCTAATATCAGTCGGGTGAAATGGGGGTGGTTTTTCCTTCCTAATTGGTTTTCCACTCTCCCTTTATGAAAATGCGGGTTCACAGCCTCTAAATTCAACCTTCCCAATTCCTACCCATTAGCCTAATTAATACTTAAGCGTATGCCCAAACGGGTAGTAAAACGCTGTGCTAAATAAAAAGTTAATATTAATAATATAGTAAAATATTAGCAATGTTGACAACAAAAACGTATGTAATTTCTAAACTGTTCTTTCTACCAAATTCCCACTATAGATAATTATCAAATATAGTCATATTTTGCTAGGGTCCCAAAAGAAAATTTTAAGATAATGTGGAATTGTTTTATATGGTTTCATGTAAGCTAACACACTTTTTTTTTTACCACTTTGAAATTGAATTTTAAACTTTTTGACTGGCCAAATCCTTCACTTATATTTTGGTGAAAATAATACTAAAGAATATCAAATAACCTCATTAATCACCCGGAGTTTATAAACGTTAGCAACGATCAGTGCTCTCCCACGTAGCACCATTAACGTTATATGCTTAGCATGTCTTGAATGGACTACTGTTCACAGAATTACTAGTGGTAGCTGCCATCAATGAGTTACTATTCATGGGTTTTTCTGTACTTTATTCACTAAAATTAGTATGTATTTAGTTGACTACCTGCCGACCATTACTAGAAGACGCTATCAATGTTTTGTACACAATCCCTTGTACTTGTAAATAATTTGGTAAATATATGTAGTATTAGTTTCTCCTCTTTCTCACGCTCCATTTTCCATCCATTACAACCTCTCTTAATTCTCTTCTTTATCATCTCTCCATCCTTTCTCCGTGGTAACAAGTCACTGCCATTAATTTTGTACCGCTGGTGTGTCGGGACTTGCTACTTAAGGACGTATTAATATAAAGTCGGTTGGATGCAATCGTTACAAAAGGTCTTATTTAAAAAGTAATCACTATATTATTATTATTATTATTATTATTATTATTATTATTATTATTATTATTATTATTAAGCACCGCGTCTTACTACCCGTTCGGGTTATACGCATAATCACTATAAAAGAGGATATAGTTGTAGATGAGGAGAAAAGATGTTAGAAACTGAACGCATAGTTTATTATATAAAAGAGTGATAGTAATTCGCCGTTTGTAATAAGGTTTATCGAGGTGACGGCGGTCTAGGGTAAGGTGTCAGACTTCTATGTGGCGGCCGGGTTCGAACCTCGGTCCGCAAGTTTATTGATTCAACCCTTCCTCACCTTGACAAGACATCTTGTGAATTGTGGAATGCCAGGTCGCACGTGGTTCGGATTCACGTTAAATGTAGGTCCTTATTCATTCACAATCACCCTACCATACACATTAGGTAATGCGTAACCGAACGGTATAAGACTCGTGTAATAATAAAATAATAAGTTTTATCAATCTCCCCACTGATCGAGTACACTTTCTAGATGTATTGCCGTTTAGAAAAACAGATTCATTGGGAATGTGGCAGAGCACACGGTGGGTGTGTTCTCAAAATAAACACACTGAAAGAGAGAACGAGAAAACATTGCCTAGAAACTAGAAGAGTGAAAGAAGGAAATAAATTAAAGTGGGACAAAGATGATAAGATAATTGCTTCAAAATGAAGTGATGTAGTCCGAATTTAAATGGGTGATACATCAAGAGATTAGAGCGTGGCTCGGGGACTAAACTAATTCCGCCTAATTATATACAACTTGCTGTACACGTACGTACTTGAAGCTGTGTACTCCCGGTGTTGTTGAACTTAATTTCAACTTTAATTTAGTAACTTTCATTCAGGACATTTATTAACTAAAATTTTCTATTTATTTCTGTTCAGAGATGCTGTGGCTTATGTTTGGGCAGAGAGTTTAGAAACATCCTGTATATTATAGACAATAATATGTATCTCATCTAATTTTTGGCAGGGGCTGTGTTATTTTGTAAAGCAGAGCCGTCCAAGATGTGGCCAACGAAATTATTTTGTGTGGCTCTCTTGTGTATTAAGAATGTTGATTTTCACCGCGAATAAATAAAACTCTCATTACAAAACTGCAGAACTCACACTAAAAATAAATAATAATTATACATTTATAAACTATTTTATTTTGTCAAATGTTTCAATAAAAACTTTTATAAGCTGATGACCTATCTTTATTACGAAAGTCTTTACTATATTTAATGGTTGGATTCTCCATCTATTTTATATCTGAATTGTATTTATACTTCTGATGCGACCCTCGTATTGATCTTTATTTTTTAATGTGACCCTCAGACACTTACAAGTGTCGTAATATTATATAAATATGGACAGCCCTATTGTAAACTAATAACATATTCAGATTCTAATATAAAATTTTTGCCTAATCATATGCTTCATATAACATATATTTATTTGGTAAGTTTACAAAATAGTAATGTTCCGATGAAGCCCTTGACAAATCTTCGCAAATAAATAGAATCGAACGATATGGCACTCTTTCTTTTTATAACTTAATATCGTATCTAAGATGTGTAAATACGGATTGCAATGGGTATACTTTCACTCCCTTTCAGAGTTTTCTATTATTTAAAAAAATAAAACATTCTAACTAATTTAGATTTGTTTTTCCGACTCTGGAAAAATATGTATTTCCTTTATTTAAATTTTTTGTTGGGACTTGGTATTTAATTTGTTTGCTACCATCTAGCGACTAACTTTCTAACCATCCTATTGTTGGATGTAAAATTTTAACTTGTTTAATTTGTTCACGTGTTTTGTTCTAAAAATGAGGTTGATGAATGAAGACTTTTAAATATATTTGCTCCTGATAAAAAATAAATAAAGACACAAAGCCAAGTTTTTTAATTGTAACTTTAACTGGTTTCCACGAATAATAAGGTGGAAACGTTTGATGTCTACTAACAATTGAGAACGAACACTCTACTTTAAAAAACAACTTTTTATTTCTTCTAATTAGCTTGAATATAAATCGTAGTGTTTTCGACTTATAAAAGGTTTTTCTGCAAAATTAGAAGTAAAAGAATTATTAAATAAGTTTATTTTGTTCTTACATTCAATAAGTTTCAGACTTCACATAACTATTTCACAAAAGAATAAATGTATTTCAAACATATTATTGATTTATTTTAAACTAATTACTAAAACGTACAACCGTGGAGAGCAGCTAAAACCAAAATGCTAAACCTTTTTAATACTGTCTGACAACTGGCATCACGCAAATATATATCTTATATTGATAGCCATCATACATGTCGTCACTCCTGAAAACTCACTGTAAGGTCAGAAATCACTTTTGAGGTCATTTTTTTCATACAAAATACAACTAAAAAAAGTTCATGGTTTTCCGTTATTATAAATTTGTATTTAGGTGCTCCTACGATTTTTTTGATTTCCTTTCAAGGTTGTAATTGAACTCATTGAACATTTAGCACATACATGTAGCCTTCGTTTATCTTGTAAGGTAGCAAGATTACTTTGCATTATTTCATTATGGTATGGCTTATAAGAGAGGATCATAGTGTAATCCGTCGAGGTAAGACTGATACCTTTCAGGGGGAACAGAGTGTATATTATTTCTTAAAATTGTGTTTCAAATATTCTTTTTTATAAAATATACAAACAATTTAATTACAAATATTCATGTACTTTTATCTCTTACTAGTTGTTAAGCCTGTCTACGACAGGCTGATGTCAATATTACCCAACCTAACAAATCCGATATTCCATTCAGAGATGCTTGAAAGTTTATGTTTTCTTAGGTTGAGGTAGCTTGTTATAAATATGATTCTATCACTTAAATAATAATAATAATAATAATATAATAATAATAATAATAATAATAATAATATAATAATAATAATAATAATAATAATAAAGTAAGAGTATTAAGTGCTATTTAAATAAATTAATCTATCTTTTAGTAAGTAAATCAACAAATGTTTTTATATGTATGTTTTTTGTGAATACTGTAGTTTTTTTTATTAGTGTCCTCTGATTTGACTTAAACTTTACATATAGTTGGCTATGGCTGAAATTAGACTTGAGTATATAAATACAAACCCTATTCAGGTTTGACTTTGTGACTTATTAATAGTCATTGAGAACGCTAGTTTAACTTGGAACTGCCTGCGTCTCAAATTAAAAGGGGTGTCAGGGTCTACCGGGAATAAAAAAAAATTTGTATGAAATACACATCATATTCCCTTCGGACGAACCCGTTAAAATTGTTACATAAAGTAGATTTGCATCCAATTTTGTCACTGCTAGGTGGGTTTCATTGCGTAGGCCCTTTTTATTATCAAACACAAGAAAATTAACAATCAAATACTAATTTTATTTATAAGATTATGTAATCTCCACTCTCCAGCGTTATCTGTATTTTAATTAGAGTAGTTTTTGGTTTGTATGAATACATATCGCAGCTAATTGTAAGCTTTAACGCTACCTGTACAATTTTTACTAACCAAAGAAACACTTTTTGCTAATATTATTGCAAATCAAATTTGGATTTGAGATTATAATTTATATTCTAAGCTCTCCTTGCTTTTTAAATACAAATAATACGTCAAAAAATGAGAGTAATTCAATAAATCAGGTTTTTATTTTTATAAATTTTATGTTTGATCAGCTTTCAATTTTGAAAAATTTACGCACCTCTTGAGTGGTTCTTCTCTAATTTCACTAAATTTAAGATTACTATCACAGTGAGAAGCACTGAAAATTCTCTGTTTATGTCCAGAGGTGTCTATATATATATATATATATATATATATATAATATGTCTATATATATATACACCATTAGACTTTTATTAATATAGTGGATTTGGTAGGATTTTAAGGAGGATATTGCATTTTAAAGATAAGTGTTCATAATATTTACGCCTCTGGTTTATCATGGTCAGATGCATCTAGGTTGTAAAGTGACATAACAGTGTTTTTAAAATATTTTCTGGATTTCTATGGATAAAGAAAGTTGCTTTAGTGGTTCGGAAAATGTTTTAGTAAAATGTCATTATTAATAAAAAAATAATTTTAAAACTCTAACTAAAACCCAGACAAACTCGAATTTTAAGGAAATATCTTTTAGGGTTGAGCACTTAGGTATTATAAGATTTTTTATAAATTACATATGACGTAATCATATAATGTCTTATCTCTACAAGATTAATTTGAAATTTATTTTCTTCGCACCAATGGGGATTTAATCTCACCGAAGAAATCTTAAAATTAATCTTTACAAACTGAACGTACTCTGTACTCATCACAATACGGTGTTAGAATAAGCAAAGCTCGAATGTTAGAGTAGGAAGTCATGAGGTGTTAATAGGAGAATCCAGAACCGTGTTCTGGATGTTAACTGGCAAACCCAATGGGAAGAGACCATTGGGAACATCTAGACACATAAAGGAATATAATATTAGTATGGACCTGAAAGAGGATGTAGTGAGTTGGACTGGATATTACTAGATCAAGTTAGGGATATGTGGCGTAATTGAGCACTAACTATTTAAGGGATGCGATCCGTTGAAATATAATACTAAGCGATTCAACTCTGAAACAACAATTTCATACTCCACCTCTTTTAGGCTTTGGAAAAATATTTAATAGTTAAGAGTATCCTGAGATTTCAAGCCAAGCAATTAGTTTTATTTCTACGTGTAGCTACTTATCTGTGTGAGCTATAATTGTATAAATATGTGGTCAACAAAACAAAACACAGACACAAATTGTATACTAGAACTTGTTATTTTACTGCAACTGTATTCCATAGTTCTCAATTTCTAATGTGTGTTTTTGAAGTTATACTTCTTTAGGCGCGTTATGAAAAAATGATGAGAGTGAAATTTTAAGATGCGCGCGCATCACTGTAACACAAAAGTAACAGGTTGAAGCTAAACCTCTCATTAAGTCTCGAAAAAAAAAGCTACCAACAAAATAGAAATAGAACCTCTGTTAGTCGCGCATGCTGGTACGCTCATAGAGAAATGTATACTATGTTATTCCTTTCTCTATGGTACGCTCGTCGCCTCTGATCACTGTTCTCATATATATAATATTTATCCACATGTTTCTAGTTTCTACATTCACAACACGTGTTTTAGTTTCGTACAAGTGCGAATTATATATGTGCTAATAAATTATATTCAGTAGTGATTTAAATTAAATATTTTGATTAATATTATTTACTATTCGTAAATATTAGTGAAAAAAATTGTGCTTATAGACTTTTTCAAGTGCTCCAATATAATTGAGGTTAACTATCCGTATGTATTATTTATTGATATAAATTAAAATATTATTATTTAACATAATTAATACTAAATATTATTAAATTATTATTGTTAAATATTTATTATTGGTTATTTAATATTTACAAAATAAAGAAATAAAATTATTTAATGATGCCAGAGAAGTATAACTTCTCACGCGCGTACATAAGTACATACACCCATTTTTTTTATCAAAAGAGCTTCATCACTCTGGCTGGTTGACTGTATAGATGAATATTCACTTATAAGATCTTAATCCAATAAATTTTTTAATAAAATTTTATGAAATGATAAAATCAATATTTAATATTGATATTTTTATTTTATTTTTTGCGGGTCCACTTAACATTTCATCCATAAAATACATTCCCCTTTTTAAACTGTTTGGATACTTCTTTGATATCCAATGATATTCACAGTAATGGGAAATTAGATTACACATGGCTGTATTTCACATAAATGTATGCACTTTATTCAGAATTTAGCTAATTATTGTTGCAAAAATAATTTTTGTTGCGGAGAAAATAAACATTTAATACATACATATTCTTTGGAGATATTAGGAAATCCGGGTAAAATATAAGTACAGTTTAGCGTTTTGTCATTTTAATCATCGATAAATATTAACACTAACGTAAACTACACCTAATTAACTTTAAGCCACTATCGGGACAGAGAGAGTGAAAATAAAACACATATTTTAGTAACATCCATAGTTAGAACTATTTATTTACCCACTGATACCTTAATTATCATATATTTTAAATGGTTTTTATTCCTATTCACACCACGATACATCTATATTATTCTGAAAGTTATTGGCAGCACACACACAGAAATAAAATCTGTTATCTGGAATATTAATATTAAATTTATCTTAGTATTTAAACATTTAATAATAAAATGTTATACTTAAATTATTACAAATCAAAACCAGATTTTTTGTTGTTGAAATATTAAATTAATATATAGTTTTTTTTTTTTTTTTTAGAAATAATAGTCATTACTGGTGTTTAGTGGAATGTTCTCGAAGCTTGTTAGACGAGGAAGTTTTTGTTTCTTTGAGTATCAATTTAAATATATAATGATTCCCTCTTCTTTTTTAAAAATATTTTGTTACAAAAGTAGATTATAACTTTTACCCTATATTTTCTTTTCCCAAACCCTAGTAATCTCTTCACAGTGCACACAATGAGCTTGGGACCAGTTTATGTGTATTCTTTTATCATACTTAATTAAGAACAATATACATTTTTTAAAACGCTCCCCTTAAGGTTGGGATATAGGACATGAGAGAAAGGGCTAGTGTTTTTGATATTTCAAAGAAAAACAAAACTTTTTTTGGCCAAACAAATCAAATATTTCTTCCTTACAAGCACAAAGTTTAATTTTACTCACATGGTGATATCAACAGTTGTTGAATATCTGTAAAGAACACAGCGATATTAGGTGATACACTTTTTAAAAGAAGAGAAAAAGTTATTATTACATTTCAGAACAATCTTGAAAGATATCCAATAAATGTTAAAGTCACCATGGGAATAAAACTAAGCTCTATATTTATACTGTTGATTCAATTTTATCAAAATTAAGTTTTGATATACACATTTCAAAGACACTGACCTTTCATCACGTCCCCTATATCTACACCTTGAAAACTTGAGAATAAATTAGGATGTTTTAGAATGTTTACTTATAAAACAGCTTCAAATTCATAATGTAGGATACAAAATACTATCAATACTCCTATTAATGTGTACTGTAGTAAAACAAAGTTTAACTACCATAATATACGATATAAACATTTTGTGATAGCTCATCTGAATGTTATTTTTTGGATTGATTTTCATCAAACTCAGCTTGATAGTCTCATAATCTAGTCATCCCTACCGCAATAGACTCAGTGGTTGGTGATGGGAAGTCAAGGCTATAATTCCAGTAAGTTATTTAGAGGGTGTTATTTTTATAATGGTTTTACACCTTTTAAAATCCAACTGAGGGTAAATTTTCTCTAAATATTATTACTTTACTTAACCCTATCCCATCGGCGGGAATATAAGTGGATAGCCTCAACGGGCAGTAATATATAATTAATAATTGTATGTAATATATTATGATACAAATGCCTTTTGTTTGATAGACATTTTCAAGTAAAAACAGGGACTACAATATAAACAATAAAATATCTTATTTTTTAAAATCACTGAATTGATACTATTTTAATTTAAAAATGGCTAGCTAAAATACAACTAAACATTGTTTAGTTTAGTGGTATTCAAACCTTTTTGTACCTGTACACCAAGATATAATTTATCTTCAATGTTACACCCCCAAAGTGTTTTTCTATTTAGCACCGCGTCCTACTATCTGTTTGGGTTCTACGCTTATGTACTAATTACACTAATGGCTTAGGAATTATTAAGGCTTAATTGAGAGGAAGTGAACCCACATTTGCGTGGAAGGAGAGTGGGAAAACTTTTAAGGGAAAAACCCTCAGTGTCCCCGACCAAGATCGAACCCCGATCTCCCCATCTTCAGCAATCTAGTTCAACACGAGAGTAGCGCGTTAGACCACGTGGCCACCGAAGCTGGTACTCCCAAAGTTGATGGTACATGATGCAAGTTATACATATTATAGGTCTAGTTTAGTAACCATAGAAGAAAGATTCATCCAATAAGTAATATTAAAATGTTTTATATAGTTTCATTAAAACTTGAATCGGGAAAATGAAGGCGGTATGTTTGTTTCCAAGTTTTATTGGATTAAGTGGCATTAGCCAGAGAGCCACTGAGAAAAACAGAAGTGCCCGCAACGTTTGGAGGAGAAGATGAGCAATATGAGAAGTTTCTGAAATGAAAACTGTGTTTACTTGGTAGTTCCTACTTGCCTTGGGAACATCCTCTCGTAGGATAAATATTTTTCCAACCAAAGCTCCCTCTTCTTGCAACAATAGGAAATAATATTAATAATATATAAGACGAAACAAGGCACTACTGTATTATGATAAATCAGGATCTTATTTAGAGAGAAGAGGAAAATACAGATTAAATACTACTTGCTATCGCCCTCAGGCAAAAAACCGCCCGAATCAACTTTATTGATTGTACACATCACAAGACTTGCAGCAAAGAAGACTAAATACAACTTTTTGTGCACTTTGTATAAATCTGTATATTGAGATTTTTTTTCATAGACCTTTACTACATTTTATGATAATGTAAATCCGGTTATAATAGCATCCATATATTCGACGATTGTCATAAATTTAAAATGGACTAGTCATCGTGCCCTGACTAAAAATTGGGCAAGTCAACTTTCTTGGTTATTCAATTAATCATAGTCTTTGTATTTGAGCCTAGCGCATGCCTAGCGGCTGGCATTTTGTAAATTTTACATAGATCGATGACTTTTTAAGTACCTCTACGAAATCGGCCACTAGTTTATAGCATAGATAGACCCTATACTATTTGCATCCATTACCAATTAATGTGACTTAAACATAAATTATTACTCAACGTTTTACTTAATATTGGATCAGTTTGACATGAAGAAGTATAGTCGATTAAATTATATCAAAATCTATTAAAATATGCATTTACTACCATCTTATAATATATTTATAAATAAATTTATTTTATTTTATTTACTGTTTTATAACTATGTAAATTAAAATTTGAATTTGTCATTGAAAGTATTCGAATAAATCTACATTTTTAAAATAACCAAGATAAAAATAGTTTAATTTTAAATATTAAATGGTTATGAAAAAATAAAAATTTGAGCAAGATGAAGTTTATTTTAAGGAATTTTAAAATAAAACACATCAAACCAACTAAACTGCTTGATTGAAAATGTTTTTTATTTATTAGTTTCATGGCCCGTTCATTCTATCAATATAAAAAAAATTATGACACACTGTTAGTTTACAATTACTAATAATTGTAAGATGTATTTTATCACTATCGAGAATTACTCCTAAGTATCATAGTTGTTAGTTAATTTAGTACATTTTATATCTGTCAAAGTAGGCTGACTAATGAATTTGTCGAGTATAGTACACTATTTAATCTAATACAAACAAAGTTGTATATATCTAGAAAGATGTGGTTAAAGAAAAGAATTATCTAATTATTAAATATAATTTAAAAACCTCAGGAATGTCTATGTTTCAACAAGTAATAACATTTACTTTGATTTTATTAAAATTCCGACCTATTAATAAACTAGATATTATCAATCATCGGTCAGTGTTCCCTACTTGAAATTTTTTCCAACATCCCACAAAAGTTATTCCTATGGTGTTTAGACTATACAAATAAATTTGAGTACAAATAAACTACTATTTAAAATACAATTCGTCCATACATCTTGTGAGACGACATTTTTACCTAAAGAAGAGTTTATATTTCACTAAAAGAGAAACCAGCAAACACTGGTCTACCTTAGGTGAAGATTTTAAGGAAATATTTTCTTATCATCCTTTTTAAGACCCAAAGAGATTTGTAAGAGGAGATTTTAGTGAGTTTTAGGTCTTTGTATTTACGAAGTTACAGTTGTCTGTGTTTGATAAATAATCCAATATTAACAAACAACAACTTTAGATGAATTAAAAATTAAGTGTAAACACATACATCTTCAATAAAAAATTAAAACAAATTCCATGTTATTTATATATATATATATATTATATATAATATATATACCAATAAAGTTGAATTGAAGTATGTGAAATATTTATAATAAAAAATAACTTTTTTTATCTTTTTATTCTATAATTTTATGCAGATAATTGTGTAAATAAAAATTATTTTAGCTATGATCAATTGAGTTTTGCATAAAACATAGCTAAAACTAATATCTGAAATTTATCACGTTCATAGTTACACAAAACTGCAATGGAAGTCAGGAAAGTTTACTTTGAATTAGTACATATAATTTATATTAGCGTATAACTTGAATAGGTTATAAGACGCAGTGACGAAAAAAATTATATTTTTTTAAAATTATTGTTTGCAAAGTATCTTAAAAATAATTGATAAGCCCATTTTCGGTAATAAAACTACAGGAAATGGTTGAGCAGATTTTTACAAAGCGACCACTAATTTTAACGGTTATGAATCCAGGATTTCAGGAATAATAGAAGTTTTTCCACGAAAACCTGGTTTCACAGTTAATTTTTAGTTTTTCTATCATTGTTTAATGCCATGAAACTATATTTTTGCTGATGTAAATTCAAATAATAAAAATATATGTATATAATAGTTGGCTAAAAAGTATAGCTCAATCTTTATTTGTTGCCCAAACACATCACAATTTTCTCTTTTGGATGAATATTTCTCTTGGACGCTGTCTTAACACATTTAATCGAGATTACTAAATTGGGGAAACATTTATTTTTTATTGAAATATGGTTATCGTTAATTCGACATTTTAAATCAATAAGATTGAGCTAATTCGAAAATTAAAAGGTTAAGTTGTTAATTCATGAAAATATTTTCTACGTTTTGTTTCACGCATGAAAAAAAAATTACTTTTAAGTATGTTTTATATGTGTTTAAGCTAAAAAACGATAAAAATATATTGAATAATATTTAAAAATGGCCATTTAGCTATCTAAATAGGAGTTTTGGTGTTCATTTTTTCAATAATGGGTTTTGATGTTCGTTTTATTCAAACAATGTGTTTGGATGTTCATTTTAGCAAATAGTAACACCATATAAATATGTAAGTTAAGCTGTGTTTTCATTTAACCGCTTAGTTTTCGAGGATATGTATTTAAAAGTAATGTTAAATGTACCACATATATATTTTCATATTCTTACAAATGCACAAGTTCATTGTTTTCCATTTGATAATTTAGGGAATATTTTCAAAGTACCTAAGGTTTTGTGTGCCCAAACTATAATTCGCATTTTTTCTCTCTCACAACATAACACACAACAACATTTAAAAACACATTCTCTATCATGTAATCTTCTCTCATTCCCCTTTTCCCAAACTATCCCTCTCTTTTACACTTCTACCTTCATAAACACTCTCGGTCCAAAATTTCGTCACACTTACCTTTATTAACTCCTCTTAACTCTGTTTCTCTCTAATGATCTCTCTTTCTCTCTCAACGCTCTTTTTAATTAAACTTTCTATCTTGAAGTTTCTCTCTAAAAACCCCTGCTTTTTTTTTAAAAAGCATCTCTTTAAAAACCTTTTTTAATCACTCTCACCGTTTTATTTTAAGCTCACGCTTTTCTCAAACTCCCCCCAAAATTTTTCCCTCTCTTCTAAAACCCCCTTTTTAAACCCTTTTTCTCACTATAACGCCCCTTTGTCTTTCTAATTTTCTCTCTCTAACCTCTCTCACACGCCCTCACTTTTTTCTCTCTCTCTCACCACAAATCTACTAAAAAATGTACACTCTTTTTTCCCCCCCAAAAACACACACTAACCCCAACCCCAACCAAACCAAACACACTCACTAAAAACACCCACACCACACAGTCTCTCCCCCCACTAAAAATTTATCTGCCCCCTTTTCCCTTTTCTCTCTCACACACAATCTCTTATTGTCCTAAACCTCTTTTCTCTCTCCTTTTTTCCCCGAAAAATTCTTTATCTCTCCACACAAAAACACATATTTTCCTATAAATTCGCTCACACTCACTCGATTTTCTTCAATTGCTCTTTTCCCCCGCCCCCTTACACTCACTTTAAAAACAACCCCCCCCCAAAACTTACACTAACACACACTCAAACACTTGCACCTCTTTGGGCCCATTCCCATTTTATCCCTCTCCTATTAAAAAATTGATGAAAATTTGAAAATCCCAAATTTTCCCATTAATAAAAATTTTTGGGAAATGGCTAAAAAATTTTTTTAAAATCGACGCCCTCATTTAACTGTTAGTGACCCAGGATTCGGGGAAAACTTTGTAGTTTTTGACGAAAGCGTGATTTTCACAGAGAATATTAAACTTTTCATTTATTTTTTACATAAACCAAAAAACCCTGATTAATTTTTGCGGGTTTATATATTATAAAAAAAATTTTTTTCCCTTGGTTATAAATAATACCAACTCAACTCTTTTTTAGTATTAGGGGGAAAACAAATGGAAAATTACAGCAATTTTTTGTTTTTTTTATCAAACAAACCGATGTTTTTAGTTTAATTTTTTTTGTATTTTTTTTTTTATTCTTCCTTTTATTTGTCTTCAAATATTTTGCCCCCTGATCTTATGTAAAAAATCGATAAACCTTTTGAAATTTTTTTAAATTTCAAAAAATGAAAAAATATTTTACAAACGACCACTAAAATTTTTTTTAAGGGTTTAAAAGGGGTTTGGGATGCCCGCCAAAAATAAAAGTTTCCAAAGAAAACTTTTTTTTCCAAACGATTTTTTCCCGCGTGTCATTCTTTTTTTACATCTCCATAAAAACCCGGGTTTGTGTTTGATTGAAAAATTAGTAAATACAATATTCCCTTTTTGGGGTTTAAAATTTAAATAACAGTTTCAATTCTCACGAGTTTTTGGGTGCCAAATAGAGACCCTGAGAAGGAATATTTTTTTAAAATTCTCATCGGGCGTGAAGGGAAAATATATGTTTTTTAAATTTCCCAAATTTTAAAACCAAAAATAAAAAATATGTAAAGTTAATAGCCTTTGAGAGTAAGGGGTTTTTAATTTTAAAGGGGCAAAAAAGGTTATTATATATTTATTCGAAATAAAATATTTTCCAAAAAATTTTAAATGCAATAACCGCACCACGCTTTAACGATTCATTTTGTTTTATAAATAATTGAATTTAAAATTTTTTCAATTAATGATGGGTAAGTATTTGCCACGTGACTCAAACTATTCCCCCATGTATATCTAGGGGGATTTTCCTTATTAAGTAAATAAAAAATTGATCACTCACAAACAACAAAAATTAAAGTATTAACAGACGTTCAAAAAAACACCTTTCCGGTTTTAACATTACTTGTAAACCAAACTTTTTAAAAATTTTTTTTTCACTATTTTGTTAAAGTAAGAATGGGATTTACCACAATTTAAAATTTTCTCAACTGACACTTCCCCGGGCACCTGGTTTTTTTTTTAAATAAGAAAAATTTTCATTTTGGTTCAACGTTGGGGCATTCATTCAGGGGTTTTCCCCTGAGAAAACCCCTATGAACACTTGTACTCCCCGCTTTTCTAAAATATTTTTTCGTAGAAAACCCTTTTTTTTTAAAAAAAAATCAAAAGCTATATCGGGGCATGTATTTTTTCCTTTTTCTAAATATAAAAAAGTATATAAATATTTTTAATATAATATAAATTTTAAAATAAAATTTTTATATATTTACTTTCACTTTTAATAGCAGTGAAAACCCCGTGCCAGTGACATTTCCTATCTTTTCGCCCCCCCAATCGGGGCTGGCGGGCCCCCCGATTGTCATCGCTGGTCAGTTAATGATTGGGAAAAAAATTTAAAACAATTTTGAATTAATAATAGAAGTATATTAAAATCAAAAAAATACTAAAATCTTTATATTTTAACATAATTATAAAATAAAATAATATTTGAGAAACTTTAAAGAGCTATAATTAAAAAAGGGTTTTTTATTCAATATTACTCTTCATAACGAAAATTTTACTTGTATTTTAATATGTTAAAATTTCTAACCCTTTTTTAAATTATAAAAATTTTAAGTTTTTATTAATTTTTTCCCGATAATTATGGGTTAATTTTTTATCACTGTTTGTGGGCCCTTTTATTTTGGTACTAATATTATTCACGTTTATTTAAACAAAGGGTTTTTGTTTCATTGCATCGTCCTTATGCAAACCCAATTTTTAAATATATTCTGCGATTTGAAGGGATAAGGTAGGGTGTAAAGAACTTGAGGAAAAGGGGGGGGTTTTTTTTCTGTTTTTAAATGCAAAACATTTTTCTGGGCCGGGGAAAAAAAAAATATTGCACCATGGTGCATTTGGGTTTGTTTTCTATTTTAGTAATTTCAAAAATTCTTTAAAAAAAAAAGGGTTTTATTTTAAAAATTTGGGGTCAAATATTTTAGGGGCTATTCCCATCGACAAAACATTTAATGCGGTCGCATAGCTACTAATACACATAAAAATGATTGATTTGCGCCCCGAAATTCTTTGTTTAAAACCCTGATGATATATATATTTTTTTATTATACTGTTGGTTTTCAAAATTTATATAGAATTAAAAAATTAATTTTTTATGCACAGTTTTTAAAATTAAAATCAAAAATGGAATTTTTTAAAATCTTAATTAAAAAAATACCATCTTAAGTTTTTTGTGTAATTTAAAAAATATAATATTTTAATCACGTAAACCTATAAACCCCGGGGTATAAACTGTTATTATTAAATAAATGTAAGGGTTTTTTACCAAATAGGGGGGGGGAAACCCCCCCTTTAAACCCTTTTCAAACCAAGAAGATTGAATTTCCCCGTAAAAACCCAAAACTCATTGGCAGTAATCCTGTTTTTGCTCGACGGACAACAATAAAGGCCTTAAAATTTTCCGAGACCATTTAAAAACATGGGAAATTAATTTTATGATCTTAAAAAAAACTTTGCAGCAAAAAAAGTGCCCCCACATTAAATTATTTTAAAAAAAAATTCTTTAAAAAAAATTTTTTTTTTCAAAGGGGTTTTTTTAAATTGCTATTTATGAAAAAAAGGGGTTAAATCCCACATGATTTTCAAACTTTGCTTTAACATGACAACATAACAATTTACTAAGTTAAATTTAACCCACTCTAAACCCTTTTTGGAAACCGGGGGCCCTTAGCAAGTAAGCACAAGTTCTACGACATAGCCAAGTTTGGGGTTTAAAAAAAAAAGAAAATGTGTTACGTTAAATATGATAAACCACTTTAATTTTCAATCCCCAAAATTTTGTTTAAAAATTTTTTATGTTCCAAGTTGACCACCTTATAAAACCTCGAAACACAAGTTTTTAAATTTATTTAAATTTTTTTGTATTGAAGTTAAAAAATTTTTCAAAAAAAAAAATTTAAATTTTTTTTGCTTCAAATACAATCCATTTTTTGGGGTCAGAGTCCTTTCGAATTTTTCCCAAAATTTTTAAAAATGCAAAATCATAAAGTAAACCGGGTTTGGACTGGGCCCCAAAAAGGCGTAAAAATTGTTTTTTTTAGGGGACTAAAATTTTTGGGGAAAATTCCCCTTTTTTTTACCTGTTTACTGGTAAAATAATTTATACGATGGGGGAAAATTTTAAAAAAATTTTCATTGATAATAAAAATATTTGTGTTTCAGAAAGGGACTTTCAAAACAATATTTTGTTTTGTTCTCCCTAGGGTGTCCAAATCATTTTTTAAAATATTGTGAATTGCATAGGCTATGTTCATAAATAATAAAAATTTCCCGGGACTAGGTAATTTTTATTCAAAAAAAAGTGAAAACCTATTAACCCTTTTAAAGGAAAAAAATTGTACAAAAATATATTATATATCCTTGTTAAAAGATCCTCGGACATTTGGATACAGCCGGTCTCACAACATCCTCCTGACAAACGGGGTTTCTTTTCCCGGAAAAAAAGGAAGCGTAGACATCCAAAACCCCAACCCCCCAAAACCCTAAACATAATTTGAATCACCGCTGAATCAAGTCCCTTCAAACCAAACATTACAAAAAAAATTTTTTTCAGTTTCACGAAAAGGGCCCAAAGGTTTTTAAAAAATTTTTTAAATTTTAAAAAATTATTAAATGAATTCAAGTTTACAAAATTCTAATACTAAAATCGAAACCCCCAAACTCCCCTCCTCTCGGGGAAAAGTTTTGATCACAATGCCCCCCCTTTTACCCTTTTGGGATTTCTAGTTTCTCAAATTAATAAAATTTGACTAGAAAAAAATTTTAAAATTTAATATTACACTTTTAATTATTTTAGGAATGGGTTTTCTATTCACCTTGACCTGCCTGGGGGCGTAGTTGGCTAACGCGCTTGTCGTTTTTGAACTCACTGGAGGACGGGGGATCGAGGTTTCGAATCTCGGGCGGTGAAAATGGGGTGGTTTTTCCCAAAAAGTTTTTTTAGCTCTCCTTTTCCCCGCAAAAGGGGGTTCACTTCCCCCTTTTAAATTTAACCTTCCCCAATTTTCCCAAAACTATTAACGTAATTAGTAATTAAAGCCCTATTTAAACCCCAACGGGTATAAGAAAGCGGGGTTAAATATTATTTATTATTATTATTTAACCTCCTTGCATTAAAAAATTATTATTATCTTTTCATCACCCAACAAAAATACAGTTTTCTTGTCGTATGGACAAAAAAATTATGGTTTTCGAATTTTTTAAAAAAAGGGTGATTTTTTGGGAAAAAAATATTGAATCCAAAATTAACTAGGGTTTTATTAAAAAATTTATATTTTCCCCCGCCAATAGATCCTACAACACTAGAGCAATGAAAATAAAAAAATCCCAAATATATTTTTAATACACAAAAGAAATAAAAGAAAGTAGCCAAAGATTTGGAATAAAAGTAATTATATAGATTTTTATTCTTTTTTTTAGAAAACGGCCTAAAATACCCCTTATTGATTAAAAATGTATAAAATTTTAAATATTGAAAAAATGGGTTTAATTTTAATGGGTACTAGATATTTATAATAGTACGTGTTCATGCAGTAAAAATCACAAAAATCAAAATTTTGGGTTTATAAATAGAAGTTGGTTTTTTTATCCATGTTGCTCAGCTTGTTAAAACAAAAAGCAGAGAAAAAAATGTTTGACAAAAGGAACTAAAAACACAAGAAAACAGAACATTTTGTCACAATATTTTTCAAAGGGGGGTCCTGTTCCAATGCATTTTCTTTTGCCCCTTTGGTTTTTTCCCTTTTTCATACACGTTGAATGCACCTGGGGTTTTACCTAAATTTTTTCCAAAAAAATTTTTTATAAATCATACTCTCTCTTAAACCGTCAACATATGACAGGGAAATGAGTAAACAATGGAATTAAATGTCCCCCCGAGATCCATTGGGTCAAATATGGTGATTTTGCAGAATATTTATTGGATAGCTCACATTAAATCCATCGTTTTAGGGGAAAACCCTTTTAAAAACTCTTTTGGTTTTAAAAATTTTTAGACCCATTTTATATTGACTTTTCTTAATGTTTGGGCGATGGAAATACGCCCCTAAATATTTGGACCCAAATTTAAAAACACTCGCAGAGAGTAATAATTAATAATCCGGTGAATTTGGGCCCTGTTCTTTTTTTCTCACTTTTTTTTTTAAAAAAACAATTTATTCTTCAAAAAAAAATTCACAAAATGTTGAAAGTTAAACAAATATTCCAACTAAAGCATATTTTATTTTTCTTGTGCAAAAAAAGTGTTTGTCATAAATCTTAAAATATAGGGGGGCACTAATTCCACTTTACTTTCATCGACTTTATAATGACTTGTTTATTCGAAATCAAATTTTAACATTTCACGCAATTTTGGGGGGGTATTTTCTAATAATATCTTCCCTTTTTGGGAAGGGTTTAAAAAAAACTTGTGTTTATGTGTTTGATGGTGTACAAAGTCTTACTAAGTTTTTCCCGTAAAGTGGGGACCACGGGCCTTTAAAAAGGGACGCTCTATAAACCTTTTTTTCCCCAGACAATCTAAACTTGTGATGACATCTCTTACGGACTTCTGCCTCTGTTTTACAAACAACACAACTTTTTTACAGGGTGTATGTGAGAAGCGACTCACCCTACTGTCGGAACCACATTCTCTTTTTTCCCCTTTTGGGGTTGTCAACAAAATACATTCAAATGGGACTTTATAAGGCAATGACTAGAGTTTGACAAAAAGGTTTGGGCACACTTATGCTTTTTTTTAAAACAAGATAAGATGGGATGGAAGGAAACGTAACTCATTTAATTTTTCAGTTTTACAGCAAAAAACTAAAAAGGACAAAATAAGTGTAATATCGTCTCTTTAAGATATTTTGGGGGGTTTTAATTTTTTTTTCCCCTTTTTAATCTCAAATGTTTCAGGGGTAAGTGTAATTTTAACAGAAATTTTTTAACTGGGGGAAAAGCCCTGTCAATTCCGCTAGGGCCCCTGACAGAATTCAACAAATATTTAAGATTACTTGTTAGAAATATTTTTTTAAATTTTAAAAATGACACATAAAAGACAGGAATCAAACCCCCGGACCTTGGGCTTAATACGCCAAAACTCTGCCCAATTTGAAATATTTAAAAAATCGTCCCATGTTCATTCTTCTCTCAAGCTCAAGGCTAGTCTGGTTTCAGAATGGAATGATGAAAATGACCATGTAGGGGGAACCATACGTGGATAGCTCATTTGTAGAGCATTGGTGCCTAAACCAAAAAACCCAAGTTTGTTTCCCCTGTCCGGGTGCATCTTCAAATTTAAAAATATTTCTCAATGATTTTAAACAACTTTCTATATTGAAAAACAATCCACATTACTAAGTACAAACATGACTGTAGCTCGAACCCGGGTTTGAGGGGGCATGTTTACTTACATAGAGCTTTTATCATTTTTTAGTGTCTCCTGTCCCCCATTGAAGGAATCCCACATGCACGGGCATACTGTTTATAGCTATTTTTATTGTTATAATGGCCCCTTTCGGGGTAATCACAACCAAACGAAGAATTGTTCCCTTTTGCCAACAAAAAAACTGTTTACTGACCAACCCGACTTTACTTACTTTACTATGTTTTAAATTTTTTTTTATTTTAAAAAAATTTTTAAAACTTTTATGGTTTGAAATTTTATGAGGGGATTTTTAGTAGGAAAGGGGGTTTAAATTAAAAAATAGTCCCATTGTTCCCTGAAACCAAAACAAATATTGTTTGCATTTAACTTTTTTTTAAATTTGGTTTCCGCTTATTTATACATGGCTTTTAAAAATACATGCACTGGGAGAAAATTCCGGGCAAAGATGACCCCGTATATCATGGGGGTTGAGTTTTGAATCCCGGGAGGGTTTCCCCCCCCCCCCCCCCCCTACAAAATACACAATTTCACCCTAACACCTAGTTACGTCTCCTCTAAAATTCAACCTTCATCACAAAAGTGGAAGGGTAGTTGAGTGGGTATGCAAATCGAAACAACACATGGTATACCTGTGTATTTAATTTTAAAAAAAAAATTTTAAAAAAATTTAAAATAAGAATTTTAAAACCAGGTGACCAAAAGCCCCCAAAAGATGATTTTAACATTCACAAGATCAGGGCATATTATTTCTTTTTCTTTGCTAATCTTTAAAAATAAATTACCTTTACGTTAAAGTTTAACACCGTATCTTACTTTCCCCTTTGGGGTTTACACATATACTAAATAGGGTTTGGGGGGTTAGGAAATGAGGAAGGGGGGGAAATTTTAAAAGAATGTAACCCGTATTTTCCAAGGGGGAAAAGTTCCCAAACCAACACCAGTACAGTCGAAACCCCCCCCCGTTTTGGGATATTTTGCTACGCGCTAGTTTCATGTTGTTTTAACTGCCGAGGACGGGAGATCAAGGTTTAAATCTCGGTCGGGTAAACTGGGGGGGTTTTCCTAAATGGTTTTTCTTTCTCTCCCCCACGCAAATGCGGGTTTACTTCCCCTAATTCAACCTTTCCCCCTTCCTATTCCTTATCCCTAATTAGTACTTAAGTGTATAACCCCAAAAAGGGAGGGAAAACGCGGGGCTTAAAAAAAATAAATTTTTTTTAAAAATTTTCCATGAAAAATTTGGGAATCTAGTCTATTAGTTTGGGGCGCTAAGCCAGGGGGCCCCCCTGAGGCGGGACTTTACCCTATGAAATGTTATAAAACATTCAAAAAATATAGTCCACAAAAAATCCAGTGGTAAAAAACAGTCTCGAGGGGTTTTCAACTCAACTTTTTGGAAAAAATTTTTGTGGAATTTTTTTGAATAAAGTTTGCGGGCCCCCCCTAGTAAACTGAGATTAATGGCGGGATGGTTTACGCGCTGAACCATTGACATCCCCCTATCGAAAATGTTGGCACTATCTTCCCAACGGGGGGGGGGAGGGGGGCGGGATAACTCGCTTGCCGGCTGACGCCACGGATTTTTACGTATCTTTTTTAACATTTTTAAAAACATCTCCTTTTAATTCCCTAAATAAATATAATAGTTGTAAGGGTTAACTGTTTTAGTAAATTTTTAAAACCTATTTATAAAAATAAACCCAGATACATAAAAAAAGCAAACATTTTTTTAAATTTTATTAAAAAAAAAGTATAAGTTTTTTTTTTTAAGTAGGCGTTTTCCCGGAAATGGGAAAATTTTATTTCAATCCCTGCTTACTGATCAAATACCGGGTCTATTTTAAAAAAAAAAAATAAAGGGGTTGTTTGTATTAAAAAAAGAAATTGGAAAGAAAAGGGGAAAAAGAAAGAAACGCAAATAAATTACAAAGGGAAAAAAAGGGGCCTTTATTAAATTTCCCGTAAACAAAGTTATGCATAAATGAGTTTATTCAGAAAAATTTTTGAATAACTCTGCATCCTTTGTATAGTGAGAACGTTTTAAGGAATTAACCCCATGTTTTAATCTTGACATTAAATTATATCTTCAAGTACAACTGTTTGGTTAGTCATTTTTTATTCTTTTTATTTATAAAAATAAGAAGGATGTGTTGGGAAATAATAATTGAGCGAAATTTCTCTCAAAAACTTGAGCATTGAATAATATTTCATGTTTAACTATAATAGTGATAACGATAATAATATCACACCTGAACAAAGGGATTTACCCGATTACAAAGCAGCCTATACAGTTATTCCAATCTCCTCTAAGATATTACAGTTCATGTATTATGCGTATGCAGCTATTTAATTTTCAATAATAAATAATCCAAATACTTATAAATTATAGTTTTGTTACATCGTCTAATGTAAATTAAAAGTCGACTGTGTCCTGTTTGGGTAAGAAGATCACGAGTCTAGCTGGAAATTCACACGTAATATTTTAGAGATAAAAGCAATTTAATCATACTTTTTTCCTCAAGACTATATCATTGAAGTATAGTAAAACATTTAAAATTTATCTACAATTCTCTGGAAAGTGTATCACGCACCACTGTTCTGAGAATATACATTATATTTTTGTTTGTTACACCAGTTTTAACTACCCGTTCGGGCTATAAATACGCGTTATATATTAATAACCTAAATGATTTAGGAACAACGGAGTTATATTATAGAAGTGATCCCACATTTGCCTGGAGAGGAATGACAACCAGTTTGGAAAAAAAAAAAAAATCCTCGTCACTACACTCGACAGAATTCCTGACCTGATCTCTCCGTCATTGCAATTCTAAACTTTGCGAGAGTGTGTACCTTAGACCACGCACCACCAAAGGGCTAAGTTCATTTAATTCTCATTGTGATCTAGAACAATTATTTAAAATAAACGTAATAAAATGTGGTTTTGTATATTACATACTCGTTAATACTCCTATGTAGATTGAGAGAATTTATTATCTAAATAGGAAAGATTAATCACCTCAGTGTGTCAGTGTCAAATCCTGCTGCAGATTCACGGTCCTGGTACATGCTTGGCGCTTTCATAATCTTTCCTGTGAAGTATAACGGAAATGGGTTAAAATTCAGGACTATAGACAAAATGGCTAATTAAAAAAGAAGAGCATCTCTGTTCTAGAAAACTGATAATAATGCCCTGGTGGGTTCATTGTGCTGATCACATGACAACCTCTATCCACCAATTCTACACAATATCACAAATGGTTCGGCCCCTCGGTCTTACGCGGCTAGAAGCCTAATTTTAAAACAAAAAAATATATTAAAATGCATATCATTTTGATAAAAAAAATCATCACACAAAATACTTGCGTCACTGAGATATGAGCCGCGATTGAATTTCAAGTAGTATATTTGTAGCGCGCTAAATTTGGTTTAAGCTATTAAATAATTGCTTTTATACTATATCATTTATTAATCTTTAATACAGGTAATGACTCATTTAAGAGATATATCAAAGATTGCAAGCGTGAAGCTAATTGCTCCGTTATATCTTAACTATTACCAGCCCTTAGAAGACTAAGTTTCTATTGTAAAGGAACTAAAAAAGATATTACTTCACTTCAAATATATGTATAAAGCCGAGAAATCCTTAATTTGTATTTAACGCCACGAGCCTTCGATTCCGTGGTGGGACGCTAAATGCACCTTAGTGATTAATCTAGGCGATAGCTATCTACAATCATAACACTATTTTAGAAATGTACGAATTCGAAATGTAATACGAATGATGATGGACAAGCACAGACAATAACTTATTCGTCTACAACCATCACCACCAATCTACCGGATAAATATGGTGTGTTCCCGGCACTAATTGTCGTGTATCCAGAAGGGATGCCGGCACAATGAGTGTCTGACAAATTGTCGGGAGAAGTTGAATGACAGCGAAAACCCGCCACGAATACACGATATGAGAAATTCAAAGTGGTCTCTACACGCAATTTTAGGAGTTAACAATTTCACTCACAATAAAGTGTATGAATGGCTTAAAAATACTTTGACGAATATAAGTATTTAATGTATAAGGAATTGAGTTTTTGCCTGTTTAAAGACGTCAGGGGATAATCACTTCTAAAGATCCAGCAGTTATTTTAATATCCCTAAGGAATTTCTGTGAATAACATAGTGTATAATAAATGGGAATATAGTATTACCTCCATGAAAAAACATTTTATGACAAAATATGAAACTTTTCTTTCTATGTTTACTATCGAAATTTTGGACTACGGTAAAATAAAGTGTGTTAAAACCAAACACATATATAAAAAGTAATGTAATTATTAAGATTTTCTGATAATGCGAGATCTGATGAAGAAATATTTCGGGTTTTGTGTGACCCTCGAATGCATATAAAAATATTTGATCGGAACATTTCTGTGTTGACCAAAATTTATGTTGTTATTAATGTCGCGTTAGACTGTCCCTGGCATGGATCCAAAAGGTTTGATATATTTTGGTCAGATGATATTAATGTTGTATCCTTTGCCGTAAGACATTTTTATTTTTATTTGACCCTATCCTTGGAAAGAAGAAGAAACTGAATTGAATGTTTTTTCAACATTACAAATAGTTTGAAAACAGCGTTAATATGGTGTTTAATAATTGATATTGACGAAGAGTGTTTACGGTCCAAAAATTTCTATATGGTTTTTGGTTAGATTTGCTATGAACAAATATTTTTTGAAACGTCAACCTACATCCTTAAAGTCTCCTATCTGTTTTTTGAAACTGATTACGTGGGTTTGTTTGAAATTAAAAATAAAGAATATACCTTTTTAGGATAGTGATTTGTTTAAGGTTAGTCTGACATGTAAAAAATACTAGTTAATACAGGATCAGTAATCTTTCAAAGAGTATCTTTAGTCTCTAACAATATAATAATTCATATATTTTTACCTAATGAAAATTAATTTTTCTGCACCGAGGTTTACTGAATGACTTCGTAAAATAAATGGTACGGAACTCCACACTGACTTTCTTCCTCTATTGATTTAAATATGCAGATAATTTTACTCAAAACTCTAGATATGATGGAAATAACGAAAGAATTAGACACGAGCAAACCCAATCATAGATATTGACAATTTACTTACGTATAGCATTGTTGAGTCCCAGTTGTAAATTTTATAAATATAATTTTTAAAATTAATGCCTCATAGTTATTTTGGACAGATAAAAAAAGATCAATATTGGTCACAAGTCACACACTTCTCGTAGGAATATTCGAATTCCCGATAAGATTATCGATATTTACTAAGTGTTGCACAACTTTCTTTCACAGACGCATGGCTACCAATCCGCATCTTATAAAATTTGAACCATTTAAAAAATGGAAATATTGACTTATGAGTCTGTAAAAGGAGATGGATTCATTGTTTTACAAACATTTCCCTGAAGAGTTTAGACAAAATAACGAGCTTTTTGAGAACTTAACTTATATCTAATTACTCTATTCCCCAACGGAAAAAATAGTGCATAAAAAACTTAAGTATTATCTATTTACAGCATAAGCTCACAAATTGTAATTTTAAATTTTCCATTATTTCAGAAACTGTATGCTTATAAAAATAGATTTCACATAAGGTTTTATGATTCATTACTATAAACAATTTGTAATGATAAGTGTAGGTAGTACCCAATAATTGCGGAAATCACAAAAATTTCCGCGTCTGTAAAGTACCCAAAAGTCATTTTGTATGAAAATGAAAAATCAGTTTTTAATCTTAATTATTGCCTTAATGAAGTTAAATAAAAATCGTTAGAATCCGATTTTGAGAATAAATGAAATTTTTTCTCTTCTGCCCTTATATTAAAACAAAACTAATTTAAAGGTTGTAAAAAACAAACACACTGAAGACTTATTGCAAAGACCACTTTGTATGATCGGGTGTCATTGAGACATTGACCATTTCATCAATATGTCAGGTTAAGATTTTTGTAAACGTCGCAATACTTTTACGCGTTTCAGCTTGAATATTAAAAAATAAAAAATTTTGGCGTTATAGCTTGAAATTTATTGTTGTAGGAAAAAAAAAGATGCCCTTAGAATAAAATATTGTATTATAAATAGTAGAAACATATTTACAAGATATGTAATTTGCATATATCAACCAGTTTCGGAGATTGAAAAAAATGGTAATGTTAGCATCAGACCGGAGGCCCTTAAAGTTATTTTGCCAAAATATTAGAGTTAGGCTATTTGTTTGGAATATTATAATCTTTAGAAAGAAATTTAACCAAAATCATTTATACCGATTTTGAGAAAGATTGTCTTTCTCTTATGGCCTTTAGTAAACTACTCTTAATTTTAGATTAGATACAATTCCAAAATCCCTAGGGAAAACCTATGAAAATCCTAGATACCAATTTTAGCCCAATCGGATAAAATTTAGGTTCTAGTGGAGACCCAGACTGACGAGAGACGAAAATTCAAAAACTGACGTTTTCGAATTCAGGGAGTCATGAAACTCAAGAGTCTTCAAAAATTTTAGTTCGATTTTTTGACGATTACAATATGTCTCTCACCTTAATAATACACAGTGAGCACAAGAAAAAAAAAATTATTTAAACTATTTGCTCAAAATTGGTATCCGTGAACTGTGTGATAATGATAATAATTATATAAGGCTTGAGATGTTCTAAAAGCGTTTAAAAAAGCAAGTTTCACTTAAAAAATGTTAGAGAATTCAGATTAAAAAAACTATCTTTTACAATTATTTTAAAAATAATAGCTGAAAATTGGTTTTTTTTCCATAGAACAATAGGATATAATTTTATGGTTTTAAAAAATATAAAAAATTTTAGAGTGATGTTACAAAAAAAAGAAAAAAAGATGTGCAAATGTGAAGTTTGTAAAAATGGGTTGATAATTGTGTTTATAAAAGGGTATAATATGAACGTGTTTTTTATTGGGATTAAAGGATAATTGAGTGTTCTTTTCTTCTGATGGAAACTGACTTAGGCTAGTTACTGAAAACATATTTTTGATAAAATTTTTAAGTCCCATAATACAATTAGAAGAACAAAAGTTGGACAATTTGTTTTTACTTCAGGATGTGGTGAGCGGAACAATAAATTACCCTGATTAATTCAATTATTATTTTTCTTCACATTATGGAACTTTAGGTGAATACATCCCCTACCTACTGATTTGCAGGGCGATAAATGCTTGTGATTGACAGTGATTTCCCCTGACGTCTACTGACTGATTGGGTTATAAAATTTTGATCAATTGTAGATGAGCCTAAGCGTGTATGATTTTAAACTCACCTGCTTGTGGTTGGATTGCAAGTAAAGTCACTTGATCACCTGGCCTGTCCCTCGCTGCAATGTGTGGAACCTATTCTGTGAGCACTGAATACTTATTTTTAGAATAGTTTTATTTAATAATCAAGAAGTGAACCTCTTGAATTATACCTCTTGAATTATGACCTACTGCTCGTATTATTTGAAGAAAAAACCACAGACAGGATTATATCCCCCTGCGCATAGCTCTGAGGTTGCGTACGTATATATAATGTTCTATTTACGATCTCAAAGAATAGTTTGAAGCATGGCATATGAAACAAGTATTACTTTCTTCAGGAAACACTCCCGTCGCTCTTGAAAGGTAAGACACAAGATAATATAACTTACCTTATTCACGTGATGTTATTGCCGTTGGCACAGTGTGTGTCACTAGAAACAAAGATACCACCTACACCTGCTCCAATACACAAAGTCAACGTTCAAAAAGCCCATCTACTTCAACCAAGCTTCCGGCTCTTTCTAGCGTCCCAAAGAAAAAAGCCCTAGGGGTGAGGAGAAAGATGAAGCATCCACTCATGTTAATCATTCAAGCAATATATTTGCACCGGTTATAGAAATAAAAAAGAGTGAGAAAAAATTAAAGAATGGACAATATTTGAGTTTTGAATTCAAAGTATTGATATAATAAGGTATATTCATAGAATGTGTTGAAACTTCGATTCATTCGAAAATTACATATTCGGAAAAGAAACCAGGATTTATTAATAACTTTGAAAAAGGAAATTCGTACAACGTATGTTATTGAAATTGAATAGTTCTTTTAAAAAGTTAGTTTCGTTGATAGCAGAGGAAGTTTTATGGGAAAATACTCCAAGCGTAACCAACGTATTATTAAAAAAATCTACAGTTGAAAAAGAGCTGATTATTTGTCACAGATTTTTTATATATAGCATAAATTTAAGTCGTATTACCTCAACCCAAACGGGTACAAGACGATGAATTGTTTATTTTAAATATTGTTACTAAATAAATCTTATATCCCGAAGAAAATATAGTCTATAAGCAAAAAAAATTTTTTAGAGAGTATTTCTTATTACTATTAGGTATTTTTCTTGCTTTGTATTATATAATATAATTTGGATTGCTTTATCTATATTTAATGTAGGTGATTATAAATATGACTAAGAATAATTATTTAAAGAATTGTAAGAAATATTTAATTTATAAAAGCTACCCCTCCCATCCACCAAAATGTAAACATTTAGTATATATGAAATTAAAAAGAATAATATTAAATATTTGATAAAATATTTTATAAGACAAAACATTAAAAAGACATAATAGTAATACTAAAAACTCTAAAAATATTAATTTGTATTGCGTTCTTATAGTTTAATGTAGTAAAGATAGTATTTAACCAAACAAGCTAGTGTTAACAAAAATACCAAAAATCGAAATGAAACAATGCTAATATTATCGGAGGGGAAAATATTGTAAAAATTGGAAGCGCGCTACAATGTTTTCTATTTCTTTAAAATTCGCATTTTCTCTGAAGAAATGGTGGGGACATTGGCAAAAACAAAGGCAAAATTGATAAGACAATTATTATTTAGATTGATTGATCGTAATCGCCCTAGGTTTTATTTAAATCAAAACCATTTCGCCACATAAGCCACAGATTTATCTTAGAAAGGAGAAACAAATAAATTATTAGTCCACATCTGTGAGCTGCTCAACATAATTAGATATAATAAAACTGATACTTTATAATTTAGCCATTCTTGGTAGCGAGAGCCCTATATTATATAAAATTAAAATATCAGTAGGCATGAATAGCTACGTGTTTGTTTAGCCCACCTGTGGAAAACAACAAACAACTTGTGTTGCAGAATATTTATAGTTTATAAAAAATAATTCATATTAGCAACTATGGTTTTTTATGTTGTTATATATAATATATAACGAGTTAAGAGTTTTTAATAGCTATACAAAAAGTTAAAACATGAAGGAAAATTCCTAGCATTTAGACACAGTAGTTAGTCATTAAGGCTAAAATCTCTCACATTTAAAGCTCAGCCGCAAAGTAATCAGCTGCTTCTATCATAGATAAACACAGACATTGCCCAAATTCGATTTTAATTCACCAGCACTTGTCAAAATATAGATAGTGCGTTTTTGTCGTTTTCTTGAAAGATCCCTAATTGTTTTATTATAAAAACACATGCAATGAGTTTACGAAGATGACCATTCGATTAGATATAACTCACTGCCGTCGTTAGCTCTATTATCTAAGATGGAGAATAACAATCAAATACCTTTTGTAAAGATTTAATTGTGGTTAAAAGTAGGTTAAGTATTTAAATATCCCTTCAAAACTCCTGTATTGATATGTAAATGTGTGAGTGACTACGTTTAATCCTATTCACAATTATAGGAATCTAATTGAATAAAGATGGTTAAATTGACAAATTATTATGACACCTGCTGTTCAACGGACTCGTTAAATTTTATTTTGACACATCAATCTTTAATTTGGCAAAATAGTGAGTCGATGAATGTTTTAATGTTATTAAATTTGTTACATTGGTATTCCAAGATTATATAGACCCTGCCAAGTATCTTTCAGTAGTAAAGTATTGTTCCCTTCATTATACATATTTATAAAAACCAAATTGTCTATGCTAAACTTTCCTGATTATTAAAATAATAACATTTCAGTATGTAACTTTTATTTATACCACTCCTATCAAAGAGTTAAAGTTTAGAATATGTTTCTAAAAAGTTTAGTTTCAAAAATAATAAAGATTGTGTAAGTAAACCGATCCAACATTTCCCCATTCATTTTTGTCATATTTAGGCTAGTTTTTGGTAAATTGAATCGAAATTAATTAATTAAATCATAAATGTCATAGTTTTTTTTATTTTAATATTTATGCTTTTACTCTCTCGTAAATTTCAATACTATGCTTTTATTAATTAGACACCGTTTAACGTACTGTACATCTCTTTTAAAGTAAATAAAAATACACACTGTTAAAATATAACAACAAATTATACCACCCAATAGTAATGAAACTAATAAATATTTAAATGTACTTAGTTTATATTATGCATAAATAAATAGGAATATTCCATACTTAATCAACCTAAAGCAAGATTAATTTGTTAATTAATAATTACTTTTCAGAAGACGTCTTATTAACTGCATTGATTTTAAAGAGTCAGGTTTATGAAGGTTTCTTAGAAAATTGCGCACACAATAGCGTAACGAATCGATAAAACAAGTGGTAAAACAATAGTGATAAATAGCAATTATAGAACCACATCTGGTCGAATTCGAGCTTGTTCTGTCAATCATCACCGACAATCCAGTTTATTGCACAGTGATTCCTTAGACCGTGTGACACCAGTGGTGGGTTATAAGATAAGCTTAGGCCTCTTATTTTGATATTAAAGCCTAAAGTATAAATTGACGTTACGTTAATATAGTAACCTATAGTTATGATTTGAGGGTATATCACTGCTGTATTGTCCACTGAAACATAGTCCCAAATGTTGTCATGAAAGTCTTTTATTTTAATTGGAGTGTTGTTAGCTTATTGGTTATTTACGACTTGATATAACAAATATAAAAATATAGATTTTTTATTTCATTAATTTGATGTGTTTATCGTGCATTCTTCGGAACCGTCATGATAACAGGAGCACTACGAGAATCCATATGAACGAGAATGACGAGGGCCTATTCCCTATTCACAGGAAGAGTATTTTGATACCTTTCCAGGAGATCGGTGACCTGTGGTCAAAAGGTAACGTGTCAGACTTCTATGCTGGCGGCCCCGGGTTCATTCCTCGGTCCCGGCTAAAGGATTTTCTGATTACCAAACCCTTCCTCACCTCTGACAAGGACATCTTGTGAATGAGGAATGCCAGAGCCTTCCACCGTGTTCTGATTCCACGTTAATCTCTAGGTCCCTCATTTCATCTCATCAATCACCCTACAATTAGTACACAGTATGCGAAGCTGCGTATAACCCAATGAGATAGTAAGATAGCCGGTGATAATAATAAAAATTAATAATAATAATATAATAATAATCATAATAATAATAATAATAACCTTCCAAGGATTCGTTTTACAAAACACAATTACATGGGACCGACAGCATTACTACCCCACCCTAAGAAGGAAGTTGGCTACGGATTTTTGTTTGTCGAGAAAATCCCTTAATAACGGTGGGTCTGAAACCTACGAAACAATCGAGTGTTGGGCGACCTTTTAGCCTAAGACCCCCGAGTCAACTGGTATTTATAAAAATTACTCTCACTGTTATGAAGAGTGAGTTAAAAACTACATAATAGTAATAGATTATGGTAATTACCAAAGCTTAACTCAGACTGGGACCAATCCAACACCTTCTAAATCAATGATGACCTGAGTAAGCCAACTCTAATTGTCTTAGGGGTCATGGCTAGTTTGTCGCTACGAACCACACGTAAAAAATATAATATATATTCATATTATAGCCAAATATTTTATTAAATTTATACACAGCGACTGTAACAAGGTTTATCACCAGTGTGGTCCTAACTTAAAATAAGCCATTAAAAATAAATGTCCACAATCAAACTAATCCCCATCAACACGAAGGCTGATTCCCCAATTCCATCGGTTAATAAAGTGAGCAAAACAAGACCACTTTTCAAAGTCCCCGACCGTGCGTTGAAAAGTAGGGCCGCCAGATAAACACGCCATAAAAAGTCCATCATTGTAGTTGGCGTTCCCTTCGTAATAAATAGAGCGTAGCTCACGGATGTCGACTAAAAGAAGATTTCCGGCACATGATATTTCATAAAATAGTGAGCTAGTAGATGTTGTCCAGACTTCTTACATCTCGAATAAGTCCGAGTTGGATGTATACCGAACTAGCACTATACAGCTATCTATAAGATCCGTTTCCCGTGTTCTCGGTGGTCACTGCTACTAGCCTAGTCCCGGTTTCATTCACTGCTTTACCACTGGATATTTCCCCACCCGAAAGAGAATTACTCCATCATCCCCCAGGGTTTTTGTTAATTAATTTAGGTTAGTGTAAGTTTGTCTATTAGTTCCCCACCCTCATACTCCCCCCATCACCTCTACCCTTCATCGGTGACATGAACGAGCCATCCCACGGAAGTGTTTAACAATTATATCATTCGGAATCCCCTGAGCCACTGGATAATCTTCCACAAAATGGTTAACGATCTTGTAGCCCAGAAGAAACAGTATAGTATTATTAATCTTGATGTTAACAAGAGATTTGGGCAATCTGCTGTCATAGGTTTGCAGATAAATTATTAAGAATGATCGAGTTGTTTAGTAAATGTTCACAATAATACCATAAATTAAAGTTATTTAATTTTTATAACTTAGTAGCCTATGGCTTTTTCATTTAACCTGTTGGATTTCTACCTATTGTTGGTAATAGATTTGGTTTGAACCTACCGGAGGTTCTCTAGTAGGAGTTTTATAAATAACCAACCTCTCTTCCTCACGTTAATACCGAGTACACTTCCTTACTTCACACAATGAGTTTATTTAAATAAAAATTAGTCTGACTGTATTTAAAATATAGTACACAACTGTTTACAACATAGCTCTTTTTGAATAAGACTTAAGTTAAGATGGAGATGTCGCATTAAAGTACGGGTTTCCATTATCTGGCCTCAAAATATCTTTTTTTAAATCAAATTTTCTAAATGATTGTTTTGGGGGGCAAACTACGAACGCTTAAATTATTGATTTATAAAATTATCAGATATAATTATTAGCAAAAACGTGTTACTATTTGATAAACATATTTAAAGCACACAATGTTTTATGTTTGTACACTAGACGATGTAACTGTTCTAGTCAGATGGTATCACACAATGTAACATAATATCCGTTTTGTTTGCGTGAACAAGTTTTTAACCTATATTTTTCATCAGTTATACTTATGTAAAGTAGAAACACAGCTAATATTGATGTAAAATATGAATAAATTTAACAAATTAGTAACAATATTTAGAAACAGATGGTGTAAACACTTTAATACAACCAAAATGGATTGGACTTAAAAAAATTTAGTTGTAAGCACTATTAGTTGCAAAGATCCTGACTTAATCTCATGCTTAGATGAATTAGAAATCACTTATGTCTGTCTTTGGGGTTAAATAATAAACGGTGATAACAAATATTTGAAACACATTAAAACAGTTATGGGTGTTTAAAGTATTGATACAATACGAACAAAAATAAAGTGTCCTAAGACGATGCATTAAAAACATGAGCAAGACAAACTTTATTTTTTTTCCACCATGTTAGATACCTTTTGGGTTGTATTGCATACAATGGTTACACTTAAAGTAGATGTGGATCTGAGGGTGTATAACATTAGGAAAAATGTACCAACCAAACATTTTCGTGTAAATCATTTAGGAAAAACATTTCCGCGTATACATAACCAGGCTTCAAGCCTTGCCTCACCCGTCAGAGCAATCAATTATAACACGATGGGTCCCACACATATACCATGGGTCCCCGCATGTGGGTTTAGAAAACCATTTTTATTAAAGTATGTTCTACTTTCAGTCATTTTAAAAATACAATGGATATTTCTATGAAAACAAATAATTCGATTATGAATCTTCACAATGGATTGCAGAACAGTTTACCTAATTATGACTATCTTGCGGGATAGAAAAAAACTTAAAATTGAAATTGAAACTATAAAGCGTATGTTATTTTAGTTATAGAAAAATAAAATTGAATAGTCGTTAACTGAATATTATTATAGTACTATTTTTGATGATCTGGCTACCGACAGGTTTTAACATAATACGTAACTAACCTAACAGATGACAACTAAAAAAAAATCCATATCCAGCAACAATGTTAATGTTTTCTTACCAATAATTGATTTGGCACCGTAGGCCCGAGCAGTCCCCTTATTTTGAACCATTTAAACTGGTGGTTATCAATTTACTACTATATTAATTAGTCTACACTGGTTGAACCTTGGAAATAATTGGTATCTATGTGTCCAGGCCCATTTCCAAACATGGCCATCTATACATTACGTTGCGTTTTTCTCATATCAATTATTATAATTAATTTGATTAAAAAACTAGATTAATTTAGTGCCACTTTCACTTTAATATATCGTAATAATAGAATTAACGCACATAAAAATAAGTTTTTAAAAACAAAACCTAATTTTCCATGCACTTATCAATTGAAATGATATCTGCTGGCTCCATTAAAAAGGTTCATGTTTAGCAGAAAGTTGTCCAGGGAGCATTATTAAACTGCCCATATTGTGTAATTTGACTTTGGTCGGTATTAATGAGTAGTCATGTTAATTTTATTAAAAATTCCTACTGATTAGCTCCTCCTCACCTAACATTCAACGAGTACACACTAACATATCAGTGGATCATCCTTTAAACTCATATACCTACACATTTATTGAGCAACTACGTCATTTTGTGACACAGAAGGGCCAATAAATAATACAGCTTGGGCTCAGCGATGTCCAAATGTTTTGTAAGCTAACGAAGCTCGTGTGTTAATATTTCCTCTGTCACTTATAGATATTTTAAATCCACGTATATTAAGCTCTACATCACCGAAGAGATAGCCAATATCGAATTGACTGGTCGAATCCTGTCTATTTTTCGTTTACTTGATGATTATAAACGCCGTCCAGGCTGAGAGATATTGTAATATTTTTTCAAAGCGATTTTGGTCATAATTAAAGCATCAGTATAATGTTTAAACATGTACCTGAAAGGCTCATCACCCTAAAGTAACATTTTGTCTCCCAAATTGGAATGATAATTCATCATAAAGCCTATTCTGGAACAAAATGAATGCATCTAGTAATGGCTTGGAGCTACCAATGGTTGACTCAGCCATATAGCCAATTTAGCATTTTCGTTTGAGTACAATCGTCATGTCATTCCTAATGCAAAATCATTAGCATTAAACTTCAAATACACTCCTAACTGCGAACTTTACTGCTGTGTTCATACATACATACATACATACATACATAACAACATACATACATACTACATACATACATAAGAACCTACATTACATACATACATACATACATACATTTACATACATACATTACATACATACATACATACATACATACGATACATACATACATACATACATACATACATACATACAAACATACATACGTACACACATACACACATACAGATATACATACATACATACAACACACACACAGTACACACACACATACAGACACACATCAACATACTACACACATAGCGTACGAACACATATATATACATCATACATAAATACATACATACATACGTACATACATAGGACTTGTAATAAGATAATACAGGAATAAATATTACAATCCGAACATAATTGAAATTTTATATTATGTCGTACAACAATCCTGTCACCTAAGTATTAAAAAATATTAATAATTTTTGCCTTTTTGTTTCGCCATATTAGCAAACCTGTTCATGTTTTGTAAATAATATTAACTACGCTATTGTGGGTGGGGATGGCAATGTTATAGAAACTAGAATTGCGTAAAAAGCGAGAGGAAAGATCCAATAAATACCATCTTCGATAACATCCAGCCGGTAGGCCAACCCTTTCCATTCATGAGAACCATCAAAATGAATTGACACTTATACACAGACCACCTGTATGGTTAGAAATATAATGATGAGTCAAATAGAGCGACGTATACGATTTTTAAAACTAATAAAACAAGCCTATCTTAATCACTACAAAATAATACAACGCTGCCTAGACAATAAAAAAACTAGTAGGGCCTCTGTCTATAGAGTTATTGTGCTGATTTTCTAAATTGTAAAATACGCTACATGGTTTTAATGATAGTAAAAAAAAAAAAAAAAAAATAAAAAAAAAAAAAATATGAACACAAACAAGCACGATAAAGGTAGCATAGACACCCAACCACGATAAAAACCAGCAGTACACTAATAGTATACATAGTATATGAATACTACTCAGAAAGCAACCTTCGTAGTAAGCTACGAATATACTACTCTCAGCAAGCACAATCTCTTAAACGCTACTAAATAACGCAATTATCTGATTGTAACGTTGAATAAGCACGAAAGAACAGAAGAGTAATTTTATTAAATTTAGTAAAACTTTTATAGCCCTTAGGCACTTCGATACATACATGATTTTTGTTACAAAATAAATATTTTTGAAAAATTAAAATTATATAAAAAATCTCATTTATTTTGAAAGCTCCCTCCCCTATTGTTCCATTCCTAAAAACGCCACTGCTTCCTAATACACTGAGAAGAAGTCAAAACTAGTTAACATTTCCGTTCTAGACCCCGACATGTGACTTGCTGCTGTTTTATACGACGACCCCTCACCCTTCTTTAATCCTCTGGTTCCCCTCCCCATTAATAATTTTTCAATCATTCATAAGACCTTTTCCTCGCACCCTTCTTTCTCCATTTGACCGTCTAGTTCTAGGTCTTCCTTCCTCGGGATTAAAGCTCATATCGACTCTCCGACTCAGGCTTTTTTTTTTTATTCCCGCCGTGAGATGATTTGTGACTATCCGATCGAGTCCGAAATTAGGATAAATCTTTTAATAGAGGAGAAGATAGATTTGTTCGTTGTGTTGTAGACTTGAAGAGTAGAAACCTGCATGATTTCAGATTATGAAAATGAACATTTTGGCTAATATATACATTTCGATTGTCCAAAAACAAGACGGCAAAATACTAACCGTTACCTTACCTGTCCAATATGATTATCGCTTAATTATCATTAATTACCTTAGATAAAATCCCCAAAGAAATATATATATGAATCGTATTATCGTAGTTTTTATATAAGGAAAAACAAAACAGTCGTTTAATTTAGGAGGCCATTTATTCAGATAAAACCATAGTTTATTTAATATTTTATTACCAAGCAATTTGATTATTGCTACCATTTTCTCAAAATGTATCCAACTAAAGTAACATTTCATAGTGAAAGTGGCTAACTCTTAGAATGATTTAAAAATAATTGAGGAGTATAAATAATATTTAATTCATAAAACAAAGTTATGGTTTTAATTACCATTAGGTGTAAACAGAGCATAAAATTAATTTATGGTATGTCCTGTCCAACCTTATATCTCGTATTAATTTATTTTTGTTGAATTTGATAAATAGTACATTATAAGTATATTCAAAATTAAAAAATTTAATGATTTGCTTAACCCACTTCTTAGAAAGTGTTGTAGGATTATTAAAATAAATTTAATTGTTAAATTTTACTAGCCACATCAGATACACAGCTAATAAATAACACCTATTAATGTTTGTAAAAAATTACATGAAAAACACCTTATATAATACATAATATAGATGGTACCGTAAAATGAATGTAATTTAAAAATAATTCTGATTTGAAATCGGTAAACTATTTTAGAGAAATGGTGAGTTCTTATTAGGTAACACCATATAATTATAATTTGATATAAAACTTTCTAAAACCATAATAAGTTTTAAACCTTATAATTTTAAAAAAGCAAATATTATTGGAACACTTGTCATACATGTAAAATCTGTATACAGGAAACTACAATCATCAAATAAGTTTGAGAAGTGTGTATGAAAAATATATGATTTATTAATGCGCGATATCCCTAGAAAACCGGTTTTGCCACCCACCCAAAAATGAAAAAAGATTTGGAATTTCCAGAATATACTATTTGATTTTATAAGTCATGCGACGTATGTTAGATGAAAGCACATAATTGTGCAAATCAGAAGCGGCAGTCCGACAGCTACACTGTGATGCGTAACTGGGGATTTAAGGATGGTATTTTTTCTATGATTCGGCTAGTATGAAGTACCAATAATATTAGATTCGATCTATGACATGCGCCGTAGATAATGTGTAAGATAAGTAGTTAGTTTTATTTTAGGTGTTTGCACGGACTGCCATTGTGGCGAAATGAGTTTTTCCAGTATATCAAATATCGGACTGGTGACGTAGGAAGAATTAGGGGAGGAGCCGAGGTGACGAAGCGTCGCTCGATCGCACGGACGTCCGGTCGAGGTGGAGATACAGAGCGCGCGTCAGAAATCCACTGCAGAGTAAGTCATATCTATTATGATGCAGATGGATAGGGGGTTTTGGGACGTGTCATGTTGCAGTAAACGGTTTTAACAAAATAATATGTCAAATGTGTTTAATGACAACAACAATTATAATAGTGTGAAAAATGTGATTTTCTTCAAGGAGTTGTTGAATTGTCTCTCGGTTTCAATTTCCTGTTTTTATTATTATAATAAAAAAAAAACGCTCGAGATGCGATGTCTGGGTCGATATGAGCACATCCGAAGATAGGTGTTATCCATGCGATAAACGGGCTCTTAAAAAGACTGAAACGTGTATAAATACTGAAAACGTGACCTGTAAACTAGAATTAATTCTTCTATTAAATACCCGCGATACCCCCCTCTTCCACTCTTGCTTTTACTCTCTCATCTCTCGCCTATATCAATAGATACTAGATATATCTATATATATATATAATATAAATAATATATATAGTATTTCAAAACATATTTGTATTTAATTAATTATCCATTACATATTAGAAATGTATAGGCAACGATAATATTATATCTAAATGTATTAAGATCTTGATAGAGTAAACTAGAAAAATATCATAATTTCATTTGAACACAAGGTGACCTGTGTCAAGGTAAGTGTCAGATTTCTGTGCGGCGGCCGGTTCAATCCTTGGTCCCGCACAGATTTATCTGATGTCCAACCCTTCCTCACCTCTGACTAGTTAGTCTTGGAAGTGGGGAATGCCAGGCCCCACCGGTTCAATTCCACGGGAAACTGTAGACCATCATTCATCTCATAATCACCCTACCATTACACATTAGCGTAAAGCGTATAACCAAACGTATAAGACCCGGCTAATAATAATAATAAGCAATAATTTGAACACAAGCGTTCCAATATACTAAAAATATTCTAACGATACCACATAGCCTGATTATTAAAAATAATACTTGAAAGTATGATAGGGTTCTATTATCTTATATAAATATTTATTATAGGAATATATAAGCTAAAACGTTTAAGTAAGATTAATGTTACGCACCCTCGTGCACATGAACATGCAATCAATTTAGCTATAAGATGTACCCGATATTTGAAATATAACACAAATACTTAGAGCTTAACGTTTTTACAAATATCGATGCGCACGTGTAGTAATTGTCAGGCTCAGCAAAAGGGTTTCCGGTGAAAATGGTCAGCGATCGAAACTAAAAGTGGAAATTTATGGTTTTTTCTTTAATCGAGGGTTTCCTCTATCTTCATGTAAAGGCCTCACAATTTCCTATAAATACTACCTAAACCATATTTTTGATTAGCGTGTTAAAATAATACAGCCATACGCGTGGGGAAAACAAAACAAAACCTATATCTGCATGAACATAATAGGTGCATAATTTTCATTTCACACAAATAGTTCTTAATAAGGCTGGAAACAACCAACCTAATCACATAATATATGACGTAAATTGATAAATTACGGTTAAATCTTTAAACACCTAGTACATTCAGGCGGGATTTCAAATACTGTCTTCTGGCTCAGGTATATATAAAGAGGGTCTGAGCTAGCTACGAAGTATCTGTTACTTCGTATCATCCTATGTATTATGCCAACATGCTTAGAAAATATTCTACCCATGGGTACTCATAAGGGGATCATCACCATTGGGCTAAGTTAGATAGCCTTCACAGTGCCTGTAGTCAACACCCGTCTCGTGTGTCAAAGTAGTGTTCTAAACACACAGCTAGTTGCCTGCTGTTTGTTTTTTGTACGAATCAATAAGTAAAGTTAGGTAATAGTTTGTACAATAAGACATAAAACAAAAACAGAAATGGCATTGTGTAACGAAATATAATATTGTGTACGCGACCTATCGCACAGTCTACAAAGTGTATGACACGGGAAAAAATGGTATTGAAAATACGCTCATTGCAGGCGTAACGCTTCGGAATGTAAAAATCCGATCCTCTGTCCATTTAACTAAACAATGTTGTCAACGTGATCGTGTATATACACGAAAGTGTTCATCATGTTTGATGACAGGTAATATATTGAAGCGCAAACAAGTTTATGGAGCGTAGTAACAGTATCATCTTTCACGACTCACCTTCACCCGGTTGTGTAATAAAACACCACGCACTGCGCTAACGGCCCTTACCCTCGCTTGAAAATCCCTCAGCCATCTCATGCTATTAGTTACATGACATGGCATGAAAAAAAACCAATAAAAAAAAGACAAATCAATGGAGATAGTCCCTGTTATAATTCTACCTATTGCTCATATTACATGTAGACTGACATAACTATAACTGTGATTAAGTAAAGAGAAATACAGTTCAAACTACTGGTGACCAACGAAATTATCTAACCTCACTGTACACTGTAGTCAGAATTACATTCACTAATGACTCTGAACTAAATATAGCTTAAAAACTTGAGTGGAAACTAATTTTACTAACAGTTACACCCTTAGTAAAATTCATGTGTATTTGTACACATAGTAATGTATTTTTTTAAAATGTTTTGCGCTACATGTTGCAATGCCGCTTGAATTTATTAAGACAACCATGATCTAGTACTGGATGGAAATCCACACACCCTTGCAAAAGACCAAAACATGAAACGCTTAGTTTTCGTCTGCTTGACTTTTAGGTACATCTCCCGTTTACTTTGAATTGTTTGTAATGGGATAAAAACTGTTATTGATAGCTAAGAATGGTGAGTATTATTCACACCTTATTGAAGAAACATTACATCAATTAGCGAATAAATAAAAATGACACATTGCCTTTTAATTGTGTAAAGAAAGAATATACACTAAAGTTTACTCTCCGCTCGTTACATATGGATGTCAGCGACAGATCCAAATTTCAGCTACATTTCCTTCACTATATTATAGAGATCAATAAGAAAACTCCCATGATTCTTAATTTCAATCCAGAAAACCACGAAAGTGGTTAACTGGCCGCTGGTCTACTCAATGTGATCCTTATGTAAACAATAACACCAGATACGGTAAAGTTAGAATGGTAAGATATCGAATATTCGTATTCCAGATTTAGGCCAATATCTGAAGGTAATACATATTGTACCTGTACTTGTAACTATCAAACTTCAAAGAGTTTAATTTATATACATGATATATTATATCTTTTATGTCCGTTACATTTAAAATTGTAGGAATAAGCAAAAATATTCACACAGAGTAAATATTATTGGGAGAATAAAGACAGATTTATCAGTCTTTAAGATATAAATCGCCCTTCTTTTTTGCTTGATGTTGATAATGATGATTATACAAACTTTTACATCAAGAATTATTGAATTTTAAGCTTATTTTGGTAGCCTCAGGTCCTAAAACTACGCTCGCAATAGACTGAGACTCTAAACTGGTGATCGGGGTTCAATCGTGGTCTTACCCTAAATTGTTTTACACCTCTTTCCACGCAAATGCGTGCCTTTTCCTCCACTTAAATAATTCCTAACCTAATACATTTAGTGTAATAGTACATCAGTCAGTATTACCCCGAACTGGTTATGAACTGGTGCTATCTTAATTTTATATAATAGTTTTCGAAATATTTAAACAGTGTTTCCATAATATAACAGTTAATGATTGTACAAACACAGTTTAAATATTTAATAAACACGTAATTACAAATATCTAACTCTTCAATTCTGCTTTGGAGAATATATTACCGACTATATATCTGAAAGTCAAGTAAAATAGACACTACTGTATTAAACAGCCCAGGCCCCTATGTGGCGTTAATTTTTACACCACTCCCGAAACTATGTATAAGTAACCTCATTCAGTAGCCTTGTGCCGTGTACAGGCTGGCTTACTCTCCTTTTTATTCAGACTGGCACACTTTCCCTAAATCTCCTCTTCATCGTCTCCCCCCCCCCTACCCCATTTGTATAATATGTGACTGAGCCAACGGGTAGTGAGATCGGGAAAAAAAACGGTTTTGTCCTGTGACCCGCCCCTTCACATTCCTCCCTAGAGTGAACACTACAACTCCCTTACAGAGCTGTAAAACATCCTAACGGCTGTGTGACAGAAATAAGCATGCCACAACTTTTGTAGGCTAAAGTATCAAATTTTTGACCTAAAGAGAAACCTTCAATGAACGCATGGTTTTACTTCAAATTGCACTTATTTAGTTGCGTGGAAAGGAAAACTGGGGTAGGGTGGTTTAATTTTATACACTTCTATTAAACCTAAAGCCATTTCGGTAGCTTGCAATAATAATTTTTGTTTTTAACAGTTTCGATGAATGGGTAACACCCTCGCAGTCCTTTACCTCGTATCAATAGACCACTAAAAAATTACAACAAGGATAAGAGGGAGTAATCTAACATAATAATAATAAAGAGATATTAGCATCAACAAAGTAAATGTAGAGATAATTTAATTTATTCCACATAACAAACAGAATTTAAGTGGCCTTAAGTTCTGTAATTAGAATCTATAAACAAGAAAAACATAATTATTACATTATTGTTAAAAAAGATTAATTCAATTAACCAGGTTATCTTAATAGTCAAAAAGCTGTTTTAAACAATATAACAAAATCTATGCAAGAAAAATAAATAGCTAGAAGAGCTTTATAAACTGCTACAAAAGCGTCTGAACAGCGTACAGACATTAAGAAAACATATACTCTTCCAACATCAAGTAAATCTCTTATTCCATACTTTACCTCAAATATCACGAGGAGTATTCTAATTTTACACAAAACGAAAGAACTTCAAGTACTACAATAATACATTTATAACTACAAACATACGTTAACAAACACGAGAGTTTCACACTCAAACCTAAGCTAAACTCACTGCGGACTACTTGAATCGCATCGTTCAAAATACTGAACAAGTCGAACATTGATACTAATTAAAGAACTTTTAGAAATTTGCAAATTTCAAATATATGCGAAGGATATCCAATCTACGTACAAAAAATATTAAAGTTATAAATGAATTGTAAAGTACAACAACAAAACTAGGATAATACGATAGTCCAGATAATTAAATAAATAATTTTTAATTATTTCAATAACATTTCGTTACTTAGAACAGCAAACATTGAGAATTATACTAACACCGTAATGAAACAAGCCCTTGATGGCGACACGAAACTGAAATTTACTTTTAGTCATGAAAATATCATTTAAATAATGCCCTATCTAATAAAAAAATACAGCCTATCTCGACATAACAAATTAAATTAATAGTTAAAGTTCCATAATTCAAACTTTTAGAGAATGACAAAAATATTTTACATATATTATAACTTTCCCTCAAGAGTCCCAGATTTTTGGTAGTCGTCGCCTGACGATATAAATAATACCACAGTTCCATCGAATCATGGCGTCGATTTCAAAAGTCTAAGTATAAATAAATATAACAAGAGTCCCATCCTCGATGGTTCCGAAATTTAAGAGTCTAATAAAAGACATTTGAACAGAGTCCTCCTCGATTGGCCGAATTCAATAGACAATAAAAGCTTCCACATTGCATATTTATAGTGGACTAACCTACGTAGGTATTTGAGGAATAGTCCATTCCAAGCCGTGACGTAACATGTTGGGAGAAGTACGCTGTCTTTCTCACTAGGCCATCCGTTCTTGTTGGTCGCTGAGTGGTCCATCCCACTCGTAATAGATGCTATCTCGGTTATGTTGTCAAAAACTATTTTTGACTGATTCTGCTGACGTCAGAGAACTGGTGCGATGGTTTTTGCTCCAAACCGCCCACAAGCAGCCATGTCCGCGTCTCGCTGCGCCAGTTTAGAAAAACCGCCCACAGATGTATCAGAGTCAACCAGTCGGACAGCAAGGTTGTTTACACAACAAGTTTGCCGCCTCGATTTAGGACTTTGTAATCCTCCAGGTTACGAGGCTGTGCAAGCACAGTGTATCCTCAGGGACATATCTGAACAGTTTACATTGTAGAGATTGATTAGTGAACAGGTGAATAGAGTGTTTGTATGATTGCATAATACATGGAAATACAATAGGGAAAATACTAATATGTATTGAATAAATGTTGACGTTGCTTGAGTGGTATTAGGAAATCGGACATCGTACCTATGCACATCGTTTTGGTGGGGCTTTTCGAGATGTAAAATATAACTCTTGTATTGTTACAATTATTAGCAATTCTGTTGGTTTACCATAGCTTGAACTATAATCATGATTTAGTTAGCTTTATTGAGCTTTACTCGGCTAACCTACGTCTTAAATCACCACAAAATAAACACGTTTTTGCATTTTCATTGTATTAGAAATTAACCATTTTAACGAAATGAATTGAGCGTTTTTGATGGTCTGAAATACAATGTGACACATGCTTGTTTAGTTAATTAAAACATTATTATGCATGAACAAATAATTGATTATTTAACTATAATATATATATTCACTAGATATATTGAACATGTCTGGAGATTAACTTTAAATAAGAATCACTAGAATGAAACTTTAGCTAATAAAAATCAAATATGAGATAAACCAACCTATTCAGATGGATGCTCAACATGCGTTTATCAAACTTTGAAGTACTGTGCGTATTTGACTAACAATATTTTTCTTTGACTATGTCTTTATTTTACAGATGCTTATAAATACATAGATGAGTTTCAAGCAAAAGAAAATGGCAAGATACAAAAAAAGGTTGTTTTTTAAAACAATACCTTAAATAATATTGTAGTATAAAAAAAAAAACTTGGTTTTCGTACGGCTAATATAAGAAAAATAAACAATATTTAAATATGAAAACACCGATCCCCAAGATTATTGTGTTATAATGTATTTTCTACTTACCACCAATTTTGGAAAAGTTTCTAGACGTGTACGCAGTCAGCGTGCGTAATACTTTTGCTACATTTATTAGGATTTCTTGATAAAAATTTATTTTAAAATAATTGTAAACTATATAGGTGGTTGATTATATAATCGTAACACAACAATTCAAAGTATTTTAACTGTGCAAAATAAAGAAATTGTTAGTTTTGAAAAATAATAAAAAAACAAAAAAATGGTTTTAATTTATTATTTTTCTATTACAATCTTAGTTCACTGCGCAAATGCTCTTTCTCAAGCACATGAGCACAATTGGGGCACAAATCATTGGCACCAAAATATTGAGGTTGGTCAGACTTGGTTACTTCATGAGATATGAGTTTCATTTATACCAGGTCAAAAAATGTCCCCTCATGCACTTTGCTGATTAACTTTTCCGCCAACACATGGCAAAACTAGGTTTTATAGAAGAATTTAATTATTTCTACATATTTAAGTCAATGTCACTTATTAATTTGATATGTTAAATTTATTGTTTTAAAATTTTTGCCGTAAATGATTGCACTCAGGCATTTTCATACATGTTTAAATGCGTTAATTTTCTATAACATTGAAAGTGTAATTCAAAATATGTGGTTCTAGTGATTTTTTTTTAAATGAACTACGTTTAGTAAGTCCAAAATATGCCTCTTGGCATAATATATTTAGGTCCAAGTTGTATAAACATAATATACTTCGTGTTATAAGTTATAACAAAGTGCCAATTGCAATAATTGCAAAAAATATTTGTCACGAACTAAATCGTTCATTTAAATATTTCGTAATTTTAAAGGAAAAACTCGGACATGTGACTTGTTCTTATTTGTCTTTGCAGTCGTTAACCTTAAAAACACATATTTTTATTATTACAAACATATATTTCCTTTACTTTAAAACTGAAGACTATTTCATTACCTACTAAGGCTCAACGATTAAAAACACAGGTGACCTTACTTTCTGTTATAAATACCACAATGAAGACGACAATGTGAAACAGCCCTTCTCCTAAACGGTCCAATGCGCATACTTAAACTTGACTACAATAGGCCAGGCGGCTGCAAGGCCAAAAAAATATATAAACAAATGGACAGACGCCCACTAGAGCCAAGCGCGTCAAGCCGCAGCAAGCACCGTGCCAAAAGAAAAAAAGGAAGATTTTTCGGGACTTCGGGAGCACGCGGATCCTTGAAGCCCTGGACCAGACTTGGCTCTAGTGTGACGGAAGAATGAAGAATCACCGGGAAGTAAAGTGTTCGGGTAACAATCCGTAAGTCTCGGACGTATCGGGATAGCTAGTTACGTGCTATTTCAGTTTCCATAAGTTATTAGTGGGAATGTAAACAAATCCAAAAACGTCTGTGCACATGTCTGGGAGCAGCACGCTGTTGCTGCGTAGGGGGGGTTAGACCTAATTATAAAGTTACATTTATGTTTGTTAACTATTTAATATAATATAAACTATTTATTAAATACATCCTTTATGCATCCAGGTTGTTTAATTAATTCGTGAATAATGATGAAGATGCTTGGAGGACGCGGTTGTGTACAAAGACAAGGTTGAATGTAAAGTGCTGCACAGGATGAAGCCGTTGGAATGGAGAGGAAAGGTGAAAGTGACTTGCAAATGCATCCAGTTTGTTTAATGTGTTGATCATGCAGAAGGGATCTTCGTATAAATATGTCTCCTAAATAAAGTAGAAATTGTTAGTGGGGACCGGATCAGAAATGGATTGTCACTTAGTATAATTGAAAACACGTAGAACCAGTTAACGGTTTCTCTGTATGCGACATAAGGTCTGTAAAAATGGAAGGATGGAATGTGATACTACAGAAGTGAATCATCTCGAGAGTAATTAGATGTATGTGAACTATTGCAAAGAATAATATTATCGAAGAGGCAACGATGCATATTTAGAATTGCTAACGCCAACATCTTATAGGATGTAAGCGTGGTTTTGAGAGGAGCAACACAGAGCAAGGGTGAACTGGTTGAATAAGATATCTAAGAAATGGTATTGGAAAAACTGTGTATAGACTAGGGCTCATAATAATGGGTGCGAGGAGTGAGGATGAAATGGATCAATAGTAAATGTGAACGAAACTGTTACAGTTTTAGTTTGGGTATGTCAAAGAGATGAGTGTTGCTCAGTGACGAAAAATATTATATGGAGTCTGTATGATTCAAAAAGAAGGTGTGGCCATGTAAGACGTTTGATAAATGTTGTGTAGATGTGTGTGTGAAAAACAAAAACACATTAAATAACAGATTTAAAGAATAAACAGAGCATGAATTACTGGTGGATGGGGGGTCGTGAAGCAAGGAGAGTATGCAAGGATGAAAGGGCGGAGAAGTTACGAGGATTTAGTACGAGTTGTTTTTTGAACTAATTTGCACAGTTTTCTTCCCTTTCATTAAGTGAACACCGGATTTTATGTCGTATTATATATGTATTAGTATGTATGGTAGGTATGTATGTATGTATTATGTAAATGTTTATGTATGTATGTATGTAGTAGTATTGTATGTATAGTAAATGTGTTGTAAGAATTTATGTGTATATGTATATATATAAAGGTATGTATGTGTGTATTGTATGTAGTTGTAGGTATAATCAGTATGTATGTTAAGTATGTATTATTATTATTATGTAATGTTATGTATGTTGTAGTATTATGTATGTAGTATGTGTGTGTGTAGTATGTGTAGTATGTATGGTATGTAAGTATTTAATGTATGTAGAGTATGTAAGTATGTATGTTGTAGTATGTATGATATGTAGTATTATGTATGTATTATGTATGTATGTTTTATATTATGTATATATGTTATGAATTGCATACATTCTTATGTCACATTCCGTAGAGAATTGTGTATACGTACAAACTTCAATATCCTAAAAATCTCAATAATTACTCGCTCACGTCATAGATGTAATGTCTTGCGGTGCCTGCCGCGTCAAGTGTGTGAATACTCGCAGCGTTCGCGGCTGCCATCCGTGCAACGTCCTTTCTTCTAGGGGGCATCCAGTTTATTTAACATCTTCTACTTTATAACTTTAGCTCCCTTACTTTATAACTTCTTTTATATATTTCTCACCAATTATTTGCCTCCTCCCAGATAATAACAAAGACAGTAAATACACGTTCCTCTCGTATGTTCATTTTCCTTCCAGGCCGTACTGTTTGCTGTTAGAAAAGGTTTGATTTTATTATTTTTATTTTAATAACCTTCTACATATTATTTTTAAATAACATTCTTTCATATTCGGACTAGGTTACTAATCATTCATACTGATAAACTGAACAGTAGTGGTGAATTTTATTAATATAAACTTATGTACTTTGATGCTATCCTTATAACCGTAACTTGAAATTTCAATTTAATGCCTAAGTTAACACAATTTTTCTTTAAAATTGTGAGCTCAATTTAGAATGAATTGAGTGAGTAACTTTTAGCGTAGTTTTTGAAAGGTGAGTACTACAGTGGTTCCACACTACATGACCATGCTATGCAAGTCAGCTATTTACTATATTCACAATAGTATTTATTGATTATTCATTCTTCTTCGCGTGAGCAGTTTGAATGTTTGAGGTTACAGGTGCTAATGCAAAATATAATATATATATATATATATATATATATATATATATAGATTATATAATAGCGAGTTGATCAAATTATGCAAGTATAGAAGATGGAGTCTACTTCACAAATGTAAATAAAATACTTTAAATACGTCCATCAGTTGGCCCGTGAGACTAAATGTCAACTCTTATATTTATATTTATCACCAGGTGCTTACTACCCTTTCGGTTATACGTTTTTAGTACTAAATTACGCAAGTATATGAGAATTGGAAGGTTAAAACTAAAGGAAGTGAACCCGCATTTTCGTGAGGTAGAGTAGGAAAACCATTTAGAAAAACCACCCCAGTTCACCCGACGAGATTCGAACTCTCGATCTCCCCGTCCTCAGCATCGAGCTCAACTGACTAGCGCGTTAAGAGAACTACGCCACAGAGCGGTACCCCTACAACTGATTTTCTGGATATCGGAGGTCAGGTTCCAATCCAATCTGATTGTACTGGTTTATTGAACAAATATGTTCTACTTTCCTTTTTGCACATGTGTGTACATACAGTTTCCGTTAGTATTAATGTCTTTCCTGGCACTACAAATTCAATTATATGATATATAAGTTTATATAACACATGATCTAAGTCTAAATGTTGAGAGTGCCACTAAAGTAAAAGAAAATGCATTTTGTCAGCACAAAAGCTATAGAATAATGGTTTTATCAGAGTAAAATTTATACTATGTAATTACCTTGAACTCTTGGAGGGGAGGGGGATTCCAAAGGGAGGATTTTATAAGATGGTTATTTATCAAGCAAAGCAGGTTTGACCAGTTTGCATTAACCTTATGTCCCTACTATTGTTTCATGATCTATCCGGTCAAATTCCTGAATAAAATTCAACGAGATTAGTGAAGCAGTCTTTGAGTCAACTAGGGCCAACCTATTATAGTACAGTATACGATTTATTGTATTGTTTATTGGTTTTTTGGTTTATTTAGCAGTTTAGTAAACACGCCAATCAAAAAAAAACTGTCAGTCTGTGTTATTTTATTCGTTCAACGATAACTCCCAAATGCGTCAACAAAGTTTAAAGGATTTGGTAGGGATAGTATTTTAATTCATGCCGAATGATGCACGTGCAAAATTGGTAAATCTAATATCTTTTCAAACTATGGTGTCCACTCAAAAGTTTTTCATTAATAACTTATCTTAAGTATGTGATTTGGCCATTATAAATTCTAAGCAAACTGATCAAGGCCAGACATTATTTTTTTAAATTAACACATTTTTTGTGACGACGTCCTTAAACTAAGTAGCCATGGTTATTCTCTATGAATAATCTTGACGGATTTAATATAGATAATTATTTTTTTCTGTCTGAACTTTACAAGAAAAACTATCTAATTAAAATAAAATGATAATTACAGAGATATATTTCGCTGGAAAGCTATAGAGAATTCTTAAGACTGTAGTACAGATAGTAATAATGAGGTAGGGAGGATCCTACTGTTCACAGAACAATAAATTGTAATATTAGTCTAATATTTCATCCTTAATCTATGAGTATTATGTTAATAAACCAGCTCTATCTTTGCTGTATGAATGCCGTAAGTGTGCACCCACTTAACTCAACAGCGCCATCTATCACCCTCTGTCCTCACTTTGCACTTATCCCAAGAATATTGATTGATGTAAATAACAAGAGAGACCGATTAATGAACCGTCAATGAAAACTCGGACACATTACTCATCTATCGACGACATTTGCCCTCCATCCTGAGTCACCCCTTATAAAAACATTAACTGCCCTCTTGAAGGTTGGTGTTGATCCTTCAGTCTCATCAAGCACATACGTGGCCAGAAGGAATACGAATCTTTTTTTTTTTCTTAGCTTGGTTGAATTTTCTCGCTCTTACTGAAAGGTCATCAATTTTACTGGTCCACAATCTGATGTTCACTTCTATATATATATAATATATAATATATATCTATATAGATATAGATATAAAAGTTCTGTGTAAGATTACGATGCGTTTCCCCATTCTTGATGTATTGTAATACTTTTTGTTATTTATTAAAACAAAATTATCACGTTGTTTTTAAGGAGAATTATTTTATCCGTTTCCTGACCAATTTTTTTCCGCATGCTTTACTGTTTATCATTAAGTCTAAATTATGATGGATAGCCACTTTTTAAAAAAAATTTCTACAACCAAATTTGATAAAACCCACTTGGAGACAAAAAAAAATTTCTTAAATAAATGCCTTCTAAATTACAAAATTTGACCATATTTTGTTTTGATTTGTAAATAAATAACTTGCTTGTATGTGTGGGGTGTGGGTGTGTTGTTGTGTGTGTTGTTTGTGTGTGTGTTGTGTGTGTGTGTGTGATGATGTGGGTGTTGGTGTGGTGTATCGTTAAATTTATATAAATACCATAACTTATACTCATGGCATCAGTGTTTCTTTGACTGATTAACACTTGATTACACGAGGTCCTTATCTAAAAGTGAAAACAAGGTGGAACCAGTTTTTGTAATCTTTCCCAGAAAACAAAAGATAATTAACGTAGAGAAATTTATTAAAAAGTGTATTTCTAATGATTTAAATATTTTGTTATATGTTACATAGCTATAGAAATTAACTAAATAATTGAAATTTGAATTTGTGGTGAGATAATGGTGAAACTTGTGAAATTCCCCACGCCCACATCATCTAAACAAAATGCAGATCATAAACCGGTACGTTTGAAACACTCCATGATATGACCCTATATACTATTCGTTGGTCACGTACTCACATAACATACTCAAAATAACTTTTTATTTCTCGTATTTTAATAAAGGACCGTTAACTTATTATGACACTTTGGAACACCTATGTTTGATGTAAAAATATAACTTATTTGTTGAAATATAAAGTAAAGGGAACTTATGTACTCGTAATTTTTACATTTAGTTTTTTTCACTATCAAAAGCAATAATTTCATTAACTGTTTTTTCCTGACTTGTCTAAGCTAAAACGTATTTCGACACCGAACCCTAACCAATTCCATTTATCAAATAACAACACCTGACATCCTGCGCACCAATACTTTAACTAAACATTTATTTGGAAAAGAGTAATCATCATTTTAGGAATCTTAGTAATACTTTTAGAAAAACATTTGAAATATTAGCGTTTTCATGAGTGTTAGTAACTACCACTCCGGTTTACTCTTTCAACTTATAGTAAATGAAATATAATATGATTTATAATAATTAATTAATGTAGTTATGTACCAAGACATTCAAATTAATGGAAACACTAACTAATGTAAAATTATAGAATATATTTAAAATATGTGCCTTTAAAAAGCTATCTTAATCTTCTAAAAATAAATCAACTATGGACCAAAATATTTCCGTCAATAAAATAAATATTTTGAGTAATAGCTTCACTTGAAATCTATCAGCTTCTCCAGGTACTATTAATTAGTGTCAATTTATAAAATCATAACTTCCAAAATCTCCAGATTTTTCAAACTTTATATTGTAGCACCCTATTCAAACATAACTGTCAAAACACGACCCCTAAGTATTCCCCCTTTTTCACCTCAGCTGTTAAAAATACGCCATCTCTAAAACATTTAACTAATGTCACGAAAAAAAGAATGGTATATCTATGTAATGGGAAAACAGTCAAAGATAAAGTCACTCAGCCCTAATGTGAGAAGAACCAAAAACATTTAACAGAAGAGCGTCATAACTTAATATTGGTCATTAACATAATTCCAAAAAGATGCTTTGTCTAACAAGTTAGAGGTATAATATATTAATAGTCCAACGCCTTAGATCAGAGGTAGCGCTTTTCCTGTGGATAAATGTGTTATATAAACAATATATAATAATGTGAAATAAAAAGAGGATCGGGTTGATTCCCCAGCTATGGGTAAAATATCGGGCTTAAAATTGGGATTTTTCTTTATAAATTAACTGCTAGTAGACTTTATCCATGTTTGTTTTAAGAATTTTGATATTGTTTATTAAATACATTGGTAAATAACATATTTACTATATAATGCTTTTATGAATTTTAAAATATTTAGCAACCACGCTTTACTACCCATTCACATTATACGTTCTTTTATGATATACACAATTATTATTTAGAAAATTCAAGCAACTATGTTTTGACAACGATTTAGTAACAATTAAATATATATAAACTGAATGTGTGAACGAATGATTCAATATCTACTGAAATATAGGAGACTAGTTTGCCAAACTTCCTCAAGATTGTTAATTTGGTCAATTTGTGTGACCAGGATATCTCTCTATTGATGGTGCAGACAACAGGAAACTTAAAAGCGAACCAATTACTATGTAACTTGCCGTTGTGGTGCAAGTTTCGTTTTCTAAATTTTATCAGTTAGAATACGACTGATTTTTGTTTTTTCTCCATGTCCACCCTTAGTCATCTAGAACATCCCTGGTCTTCTTCTGGCTGTGGGACGTGTTACCCGTCTTTTAGCCAGGCGAACTTTATATGCGGTGTCTCAATAAGTGAGAAGATTGGGATGAATTATATGGTGCCAGTAGAAATATAAACCTAACTTAAGCCAAAGCAACAACAATCATGGTGACAACGATGATACAATTCTCCTTCAGTATAATTGATTATGGGACCACGGGAATTGAGGCAAAGTCTATTAGACTATAACAGTAATGTTGACCACTATACAAGAGCCAGCCACTTGAACTCATTATGTTATTGTATTTTTGCATAGTTAGGGCGATAGTCCGACTTTGATTGAAAGTAATCTTTTGACAGCATAAAGATTTTACTAAACACATTCTTCATGTATTAGACGTTAATCATGAGACTGCAACTGCTACTGTTCATATATAATATTGATATCAAAAATTTGTATCAATGTTTTCCGAGGCAGTAGGTTTTGAATTTTCATAAATATCCTCTACCAGATTCCTACCTACAGAAGTGTGCCCGAAATAATATAGCTATGTTGCCAATTATTAGTTTTTTAAGTTATTAAAAGAAATACTTCTATGGTTTAACACTGGTTTGATGTTAAAATCCTATCCTGAGTACGAGATGTGTGTTACAAATGTGAACCATTTTCTTCTAATTATACCTTCCCTATCTCTAATGGGTGACCTGTGTCTAGGAGTACGTGTTGACGTCTATGCTGGCGCCGGGTTCGAATCCTCGGGTCCCGGCACAGATTTATCTGATTCCAAAAAAAATTTGCTTTTAAAAAGGAAAAAGCGGGGGGGGAAAAACCACAGGCTTGAAAAAAAAAAAAGAAAAAAATTTTTTGGAATAGAAAAAAAATTGCCAAATTCCCCAAAAAAAATCCCGAAGGGATAATCCTTTTTTTTAAAAAAATTTTAAAATCAAGTCCCCTAATTTTTTAAAAGGGGGCAAAAAAAAAAACCAAATATTTTTTAAAAAAAGGAAAAAAAAAAAGCAAAAAAACGCCAAAATTGAACACCTAAAAATTATTTGGGACGGAAAAACAAAAAACACCCCAAAAACAAAGATGTCCCTGTAAATTCTTAATAAATTGGGGAAAAAAAACGGGAAACTTAAACTTTTTTCTTTTTGTTTCTTTTGAAAAAATAAAAAAAAGGTTTTGTGATTTTTTTTAAAAAAGGAAAAAAAATGAAAAGTTTTCAACCTAAAACCCCCGTTCAAAAAAAATTTCTCTTTGCAAAACCCCCGTTTAAAAAAAAAGCGGGTCGAAATAAACAAATTTTTCCGAAATTGAACTAATAAACCCCAAAAAAAGGGCCCTTTTTCCCCCAAAAAACCCCTTTTTTTTTTAAAAGGGGCCCCAAAATCCGTAATTAGGGAAATAACAATACACCAACTTTTAGAAGATATTAAAAAAAAAAGGCAAAAAATTTGACGGATTTTTTAAATAAACTAAATTAACTCAGGCAAAGGATTTCAAAAACACAAAAGTGGTAAAACCTTCTTAAAAATTTTTAAAAAATAAATTAAAAAGCCCTAAAAACATAACAGTTTTGGGCCCTATTTATTGACTAAAAAAACCTTTTTTACACAATTAAATTTATATATTTTTTGAAAATTAAAAAAATTATCTTTAAAATGGTTTAGGACTATTTCACTAACAAATTTTCTATTTCAAATTAGCACTCAAAAAAAAGAAACCCAAAATGAAAATCGGAGACCACAAGGCCAAATACAGGGCCCATTCTAATATAATTTTTCGTCAATACTATTTCAAAAATATAAAACATGGACACTCACCTATACGCAACGACACCCCAAAAACTGACTATTCATGGAAACCTCAAAAGCACATACCCTCAACAAACTACACCGAGGGGTAAAAATTGGGTCAGATCATCGTTTAGTAATAAATGCAATAAAACACATTATCACAAACCTTTTTACTAAAAAAACACCCTACAAATAAATTACACATCACAGCTATAAAAGTTTTTCACAACTGGACACAACGTTGTGACGATAAAAAAACCCGGGCGTAATAAGTCAACTTACCTTGAAAAATAATTGACAAAATCATTAAAGGACAGGGACAAAAAATCTTTAGAACAAACTAAAAGAATTTTACATATTTTTTTACCACTTAGAATGTACTTGGATTCAAAACAATATAAAAAATAAAAAACATTTAGTCAACAATAAAATCGTCTGCAATCCTCTAGGGGAACGAAGAATGTTCACAATCAAAAATTTACATTTGCAAGAAAAGATATGAAAATTATATTTGGTACCAAAATCTAACAACAACATACATTCAACAAAAAACTCTTTTAACCCAATATATGAAAACCTTTTAAGGAATACCATTCCGAAAATACAGAAAGAAAAACCCCTTTTCCCTTTAACACCCCCCAAATTTTCCCCCAAAAAGAATGTAACAATGGGAAAATACTATAATTATTAGGGTAAACGGGAACTGAGATGTACCATCCTCAAATTGTTTAATTCAAACCCCAAACCATCAATAAACCCTCAAATAAGTATACCCAAAAAAAGTAAAATTAAAGAGGGGATATTTAAAGCATGCTTCAACCAACTACTAAAAATTTTTCCGGGGAAAGTTATATAGTGTAAAAATTTGGTTTTTTAAATTTTTTTTATATTAACTGCAAGACCTAAAGTACCTTTTTTGTACTTCGGTTTTTACAAAAAATCATTTTATAATTTTCTTTTTAAATCCTAAAAAACCAAAGATTGAAAAATTGTTATTAATAAAATTCTATTATTTTAAAAAAAAATCTACTGTCACAATTTAAGAATTTTCTTAGGCATTTTCCCTTCAAGTCTCGCCAAAGGGCAGTTGATCATTTATTTTGACCAAGTAAAAATTTGACTTATTCGCTGAAATTCTCTCTAAACTTGGAATTTTGGGCCCTTTCTCATTTATATGAAATTGATTCAGCATTATTTTTCATTAAATACATTCCTATTTAAAATAAATTCACACACACAAATACATTTTTAGCCCCCCTTTGGGTACCCCAAGGGGGTTCTAATTTAGGTCCCTTCTCTTTAATGTTTTTATTAAGACAATGTAAATTTTTGCCTCTAATTTTTTACTCTTTGTGAAGAAAAAATTTTTTAAAATTACAAATCATTTGCATTTTGTAAAGCCCTTACAAAATGAGAAAGGGGGTATTCCTAAAAATGCTCTTTTGAAAAAAAAAACGTTTTTTAAATAAATCTAAGACCAAATCTATATATTTTTACTGGGAAAAATCTAACCCTTTTTTTTTTAAATTTAAAAATTTGGGGAAATGAAAACAGGGTTCCCACCTTTTATTTTAATTATACGGTTTTTCCCCGGGATAACAAATTTTTATTTACTCTATCATTTGACCAGGAAATTTTTTCTCAATCTTTGGAAATAAATTGGACTTTTTAAATTTATTACCTCTTATAAAATTGGGACTGTTTTTTTAAATTTTCGTACAATGCCCTGGAAATCTAAGTTAGAAACGCCCTGTTGCTTAGAATTCCATTACCTTAACGACTCTTTTGGGGTTGGGAAAACGTTCAAAGAAAAGGGTTTAAACTGCTTTCAATGAAAATTATTTTTATAAAAATTTTTTATTATAATTAGACAGAATTCAAAACCCTCTTGGGTTTTCGAAATTTCTATTCCGTTTGGGAATTTTAAATTGTGATCCCCCTTTTTGATTTTAATATTTCAATAACAAAATGTATTGAAAATTTCCCCCTATCGTTGGGTGTTCATACCCCTTCTGGGGCTTCTCGCAATCCAAAACTTTTCCCTTTTCAATAACCCCCTTATAAAGTGACCCTTATAGGCCGTTGTATCCATTAACCAATTCTAGATTTGGGCGAATTCGTTTTTTTCATATAAAAAACTAAACTTAGAGAGTTAATTAAGGAAATTCCATAACAAAAATTTATCAAAAGAGGTTTTTTTTTATTTTTTTTCATATTATTACTACTTTAAACCCCTCTTTTGTTATTTATTTTTTATTGATATTTTTTAAATTTTTATCATTATTAATTACTAATTTTTTTTTGTGATTTTTTACCAGTAAAAAAATTATGTATCTATTATTTTTATCGAAAATTCCCCTCGTATTATATATATATATTTTTAAAGTATATTTTTATAAATTTTTTTTTTTTTTCGAAGAATACGATAAACAATAATAATAAATTTTATATATATAAAATATATAAAATTTTTATAATATAATATATATAAATATATATATAAAATATAATTGTAAGGTACTTGGAAATTTTCAGTTCTGGTTCCCGTTAAGGTCCTACGACTGTTGGGCCCGCACTATAAAAAGTAAAAATTTAAATATAATTGGAAATTTTTATTAAAATCAAAGCGTGTTTTCTACCTTTCTGGTTTTAAACCCCTTAGCTAATGAAAAAAGGGCAGAAGCTACTGACAAGGGATGGCCCCAGGGTGGGCCCCCTTAAAAAAAAAATTTTGGGCCCCATATTTTGGGATGCAGCCTGAAAACCCGTGTTGTACTTGTTGAGGGGGGGGCCAAAACCCCAGGGGGTGGTTTTCCTTCGCAGACGACCTTCTTAAAAAGTAATAGAAGGGTAAACCCAGAAG
>JBCFYV010002337.1:0-39652 GCA_039000515.1 Timema cristinae
GAGTCTAATTTTATTTTGGCTATCGGGAGTTTGATTTATCTCTATCTATCTGACTTTTTTTATACCTCATCTCAAAAGTTTTTTTATATTATAATCAATCACCATGACTTTAAAAAATGCAATTTTAATTTATTATTATTATGATTATTATTATTTAAATATTTATTTGTATTAGTTCCCATAACTGCTTAACGAGATTAAGTTTTTGACCACACATAGAGGTAATTGAATGTATTAGTTTTGGAAATGTTGAGCTCCCCACTCCTCTCCCTCACGCCATTTCTCCAGCTCCCACTGAGATATTTAAAATTTTAAGATTTATTTGTTTATATTGATAGGTCCTTATACCCAAGGTTACTCATTGATCTTTGTATACTTCCATGGACGTCTGCGACTAAAATTTTCGAGCTGTCATCTGCACACCATTGTAAAAGAGAAAAGAACATTGTCGGGTATCTCTCTCTTACACACATACAAGGCAATGTGGCATTTTGATATAGTTCGCTCATTTGAATGAATATATGAGATAATCAAAGTATGATTAGTTAAATGCAATAAATGCGTTAATAAAAGGTTTAAACAGGATAATAAATTCAATACTAGTTACTTGGTTCTTTAAATAAGTCGATGTAGGCTAATATAGGAATACTTCCTACAAGCCTATGATCTAAATGGGCGTTTGAACGTCTACACAAAGTTTATTATTCAAACACATGTAATTAAGTGTTAAGCTACCTTATTTCATTAAAGGTATCGACCATTAAATATAATATGTTTTCTGACAACAATAAGCTATACAAGCTAGTGCCAACTTTAAATATATTGTAATATAGTAATATTTCCTACAAACATATAACCTAAATGATAGTTTGAATATAAAACAACTATACAAAGTTTGTCATTCAAATAATGTATTTAAGTATTAAGTTACCTTTTTTCATTATAGATACCCTGGTGGAAAAGCACAGGACAATACCAGAGTAAACCAAGGAAAACCATAGTTGGTTTTGTATGGTTCTTTAAGGTCCAAGGCAAACCAAGGAAATCCAGACCATTACTCATGTGTGGACTGCTACGGATTTGTCAGGTTCTCCCATGGACAGAGAATACCAATGGGAACCAGACATTGTCTGGAACATTCGGGGTCTGTGGTTTTAAATGGTTTTCTTTGGGAAGTGGAAAACAAATGCAAACCAGATTTTGTCTGGAACACTTTGGGTCTGTGGTTTGATCTGTTTCTTGATGGTATTATCCAAACCATTGCAATCCAGACTTGGTCTGGAACACTCTCGATCTATGGTTGGATCTGGGTTTCTTTGAGACAAAACAAACCATTTCAAACCAGACTTTATCTGGAACACTCTTGATCTGGGGTTAGTCCGGGTTTCTTTGGAACAGAAGAAACCAATGCAAACCAGACTTTGTCTGGAACACTTTGGGTCTGTGGTTCGACCTGTTTCTTGATTGTATGAGCCAAACCATTGCAATCCAGACTTGGTCTGGAACGCTCTATGTCTATGGTTATATCTGGTTTTCCTTGGGACAAAACAAACCAGTGCAAACCAGACTTTGTCTGGAACACTCTCAATCTCCGGTTTGGTCTGGTTTCTTTGAGACAGAACAAACCAGTGCAAACCAGACTTTGTCTGGAACACCCCGAGACTTTGGTTAGGTCTGGTTCTTTTTGGGATGGGCCAAACCTATATGAACCAGACTTTATATGGAACACTTCGTGTCTGTGGCTTAGTTTGATTTTCTTTGTGATGGAAAAAACTAACGCAAACTAGACTTTATCTGTGACTGTGGATTTTAATGGTTCTCTCTGGGACGAAACAAACCAATATAAAACAGACTTTGTCTGGAACACTCTGGGACTGTGATATTTTCTGGTTATCACTAGGACGGAACAAACCAGTGCAAACCTTACTTTGCTTAGAACCCTCTGGTATTTTTTATTTTCTGGTTTACTCCGGGACGGGCCAAACCAATACAACCCTGACCTTGTCTGGAAAACTCTGGGACTATGATTTGGTCTGGTTCTTTTTGGGGCTGAATAAACCAATGCAGACCAGATTTTGTCTGAAACATTCTGGTACTGTGGATTAGTCTTGTTCTCTTCGGGACGTGACTAACTAATACGAACCAGACATTGTCTGGAACACTCTGGGTCTGTGGCTTAGTCTGGTTCTCTTAGGTACTAAACTAAACAATGGAAACCAAACTTTGTCTGGAACACTCTAGTACTGTAGTTTTAATGGTTCTCTTTGCGACAGGCCAAACCAATACGAACCAAACTTTATCTAGTAAACTCTGGACTGTATTTTTTCTGGTTTCCTCTGGGACGAGCCACACAATTTATACAAACCAAGATTTGTCTGGAATTGTAGTTTTTTTTCAGGTTTTCTCTGAGACGGGTCAAACCAATACGAATCAAACTTTGTATGGATTACTCTTGGTGTAGGGTTTAGTCTGGTTTTCTCTGGGAAAATCCAAACCAATACTAAACAGACTTTGCCTGGAACAATCTGTTGCTATGGTTTGACAGCCCAAACCAACACGAGCCAGGCTTTGTCTTGAAAACTTTGGAACTGTATTTTTTTTTTTTTCTTTGGTACGGTCAAACCAATACGAAACAGACTAATATATAATTGCCTTTAATATTGAAAGGTGTGAAGGCTTGTTTAAAAAAAAAAAAAATCTCACAGGAACTTAAGCAGAGAATTGTTGCCTACATAGGCCTACCCATATAATTGTGTGGGATGCTTCTCTAACACTAGACAACAACGTTTATTACGTCATATTGATGCTAATGGTGATAAAAAAATAAAAAAAAAATACTTTTTATTCTTAATTATATGATTTAATGTGTCTTCATTTTCATAACATGTTTCCCAAGTTGTTAGCCTCCATTTAGTAGTCCTTGGTATAGCCTTGCCTGGTCTATAATTTGGTTCCAAATATTGCTTTTTTTTAAATATACGTCTAAATAATAGAAACATATTTTAACGCATGGTTATTCAGAATTCAGAATAAATATCACTCACGAAAAGCTATTTATAATAATAAACGTGTCAAAGCTTCAATGAATCAAATTTGGGTTAGCTCATACCCTATATAAGATTAAGAAAGTACGCGAAAGCAGAAAATGAAAATAATCATACCAAGTACACAGCCAATATGATTAAAGCTCAAACAAAACATAATAATGAATGAAGTACAACCATGAAAGGAGGGAACACAAAACAAAATTAATGTTATTAATTTATTTATTATAATCACCCTATATTCATTTTTACATTAATGTAGGGAGATAAAACAAACCATTTAATTATATATTATTAAATGCTAGTTGAAAAAAATTCATTTAGGACAACATTTTCACAGTGATGTTGGTATGACTGTTTACCCAAACGTTAACATTTCAACCTTTATGAATTTCTTAACATCAGTCATCAACGTTCTTTTTGTCTTGAGATTTCAAAAGCGTGCCCTATTGCTATAAAAGTTTTTTTGCGTAAAATATTTAATTGGGTAAGATTTTCAAATGATCTCCATTTTGAAATAGAAATAAAATATATCTAAGATCTAAACGGTGAGGATGGAACTATTAAAGAAAATCAGGTTTGCCATGTACTACGAAATGGAGAATATTAGGAAAAAGCATTTGTAGTATAGGAGGTATAAGTTTAAGTAGATTCGATAATATTGATATGAATTTAGATTACTATACCGGTACTTGAATTATGATTTGAAATTTATAATTAGACTAGCAAGATATTTAATTTTTGTATAGTAAATTAAAGTAAATTGCCTATTTATTATAATAATAATAATAATAATACGTGTTTGTGTTAAGCGCTACACTGGACGTGGAGAGGCAAATCACTTGTCTATTTTAAGTGTTTTATATTTATATAAAATCTTAGTCTGAAGAAATACAGTAGGGGTAAATCATTGGCCTAAACAACTTAAGAATTATGTGTAGGGTGATGCAGTGGCGTCACTAGGGTCGGTGTCTCCCTTACAATTATTAAAATCAAGCTTACTATCAATTTTAATTTTTGTATAATGTGAACTAATGCAAGTGTAAATTGTTTAAATGTAATATTTTTTGGATTATATGAATACTAACACCCATTGGCGAGTATCGAGTACTAGCCAGAAGAAAATTTCTGTGAAAAGGAGGCTTAGAGGAGGTAGTTAGCCAAAGCTATTTCGCGTAATCCTCGCCCATTTTTACTTAGTCTTTTCTAGAAACTATTCGGAATAGTCTTTATCAGGCAAATGTTAAAAAATTACACACGTCTAGAAGCTATTTGGAGTAGTCCTCTCCTGGCAAATTTTTAAAAATGTGTCGATATAAGCTATTTGGAGTGCTCTTCATTTGGCAAGTCTTTGAAACTTAAATGCCTCTAGAATGTATTTGAGGTAGTCTTTGTTTAGCAAATTTTTGAAATTTTTAATGACTTAGAATATATTTTGAGTAATCTTCAATTGCCAAGTTTTTGAAAATTAAGTATGCCATGAAATTACTTGGAATAGTGTTCGCTTGACAATTTAAAAAAAAATTAGATAGCCTCTAAAAGGGGTGATCTTCACTTGAAAACTATATTACTCTTACAAGCCTGCAAAAGGTATTTATTTTAAATTTGTATTAACCTAATTAGTGCCAACTAATAGAGAAAATTGACAAGTTACAAAGTTTTTTATTTAGTTTTTAATTTTATTACAGGTAGGGAGACCTTGGAGTAAATTAAATTAATTCCTAAGGGGAGGGGGGAGCTTGTCCATCGGGACAACGAAAGATATCCCACTGGGCCGATTTCATTTGGATTGCCACCACTACTTTTTAAAGCTATCCATTAAATTCTAAATGATTGTTTTTATTAAATTTAATCCACCTCAATGGTGTAGTTTGCTAACACGCTTGATTCTTGTTGAGCTAGACTGCCGAGAACAAGGAGATTGAGGTTTGAATCTCGCTCGGGTGAACTTGGGGATGGTTTTCCACTCTCCTTCCACACAAATGTGTGTTCATTTAATCTACATTCAACCTTGCAAACTCCTAGCCCATTACTGTAACTAGCACTAATGTGTACTACCCGAACAGTTAGTAGGGCATGATGCCAAATTAAATAAAAATTAAATTTTAATTGATTAAGTGTGGAAGTGCCCTAAATACATCATTTGTGAAGATATATTATACGATGACATTAACTGTAAGACCTTCCCATTAGACCTATGACGTTGAGATTTTTCAAGCAGGTAGCCCCTGGAATTCAAAATGGTGAAAGAATATTTGTTGACAAAAAATTTCCTTGGGTGCTTACCTGTTGTTTTATTGTGTTGTTTACAGGCTATAACAATTTCTTAAACCAAGCATTAGTTTACTCATTACTGACTGTTAGTAGCTTTGTAACCCACATAAGTAGCAGGTGGAGGATCGGTTTATAAACTTATGTTACATATTTGGAAAATAGACTGGGGAATTGGGGTGGTTTTTCCTAAATGGTTTTACACATCTTCCATGCAAATGTGGGTTCACGTCCTCTAAATTCAACCTTCCCAATTCCTAATCCATTAGCATAATTAGTACATAAGTGTATAACCTGAATGGGTAGTAAGATGGGGTGCTAAATAAAAATAAATATCTTAACAATTTAGAAGCATTTTTGAGCATGTCGGAATAGAGTATATTACATCATCAAGTACTGCTTCCAGCCTTGAATGGGTCTTTTAAGTATATTTACTGATGTTTAAAGTGGACTAAATAGTGACTTAACTATCAATTATGTACCTGAAAAAATCAGCTACCCATGTTTTATTTCAAAATATTGTGTACGCCAAAATGAAGTCTAAAGATTACAACAAGGATCTTTGTCCTTAAAATCCCCATATTTTGAGTTTTATTATTTATTTGTGATGTGATATTAGCTCATTTCAATGCTTTTTTAACCATATTTGTGGAACTTTGTGACTAGGCTTGATGAAAAAGGTTTCTAGATTTAGCCTCCCTCTAACTAAATACATTACTTTTATTAATAGGCTCCCAACAGGTGATACTGAAGATATAAACAACCTGTGGTATTTGATCTGCATAGTGACGAGAAGCTCCCTTCAGTAAGTACCGCTGAACCATTATTAATTAATAACACAAATATTACAATATACATTTATATCAACGAAAACGACTACGGCGAATAGAGAATAGACAATCATGCAAAATCTGATATTATAAACAGAAATCATCCTATCTACACACCTCAACATCTTTAAAATTTACATTAAAGTTACAAACTCCATATTTTAATACAAAGCAAAGTATTTCAAAAAAATCAATGGATTTGTAATACAAGGAAACACTAATACAGGCAAATCGGTGATCATAAGATTACTTACACATGACATGGAACCAACTCTCATAAGCCGTGAAAGAGATAGAACTGGCTTCCACTATGATCAGCTTCCTTCAGCCAAATGTGCACTATTCTAGGAACCTGGAAACTACTACTAGAAGGAGCGACTGTACCTACAGACATTAAACATTCAGACAAAGAAGACATAAAGACATTTCCAATATACCTGACAACAAACAACCCACTAACTACATGGTGCGACGACAATAAAATTGCCCCAATAAATAAACACATTTTAAGACATGAATTCAATAAAACCATACAACATTACAATACAAATACAAAAGATTTCATTAAAGCACCACAACACAACCTAACCAGAATTGACTTTACTGAAGAAATATAACAACTTGACTGAATACACAAATTTTACCAAGTACCATGGAAGACATGACTAACGTAGTACACAAAAAAAGAAAAAGGGACGGTGACACCAGCAAAGGAGTAGGATTTGGACAAACCCAATAGTCATCTATACAAGACAGACATGGAGAAAACATCACACCAACTACAGACGGTTTAATGTTCCCCATATCACGATATGCAAAAGGTAAAGTGATAAAATGCAGGTGGTACGATCTCGAATTCACTGATAACCAAAAACCAGTTATTTTAACATATCATGCCTTTCATTTTTGGATTAACGGAGGAAAAGATGACACAAACAATAGGAGTATTTCTATTTTTAAAACATTATCTAGTGTCATGTTAGGTATGAACATGTACGACTTTCAATTCAGGATAACAAACCAAGCAAAACAAAGAAAAAAACTTCTAACTCAAGGTAATACATCATACACTATATGACTTTGAAACATCCCAAAATGTAATGGTTGTAACATCAGTAAGAAGAGAAGTTGAAGAAACATTCACAGCTAAATAGTTATTATTCCCATGGAAAAGAGTAACACACTACAACAAAATTACACAAGTGATAATTTTAAATATGAAGAAATAGCAACAGGTCACTGAAAAATGTTTAATGTTAAATCACAATGACTGAGTGCAAGAAAATTCTAGGACAAATACACAATAAATTAAAATTACTTTTATTATATGATACCAGGAATAGACGGAGTTAATACAAACATGAATCAATGGTCGGTTTCTTCAAAAACAGAAGATTACATAAGAAAATACCAAATAAGAAACTATGTAGATAGACCAGCTATTTACCTGACAAGTTCTAAATTTAAAAGTGAAGACACAACTATGAAATTCTCTTACAGAATTAAACTAGAAACTAAATTCAAATACAACAGACGACTACTACTACCACCAGACACAAAAAATGACCAACCATTCGCAATAAATACATATAGCTTACCGGTTGGCCAAAAATTAACAACAGGTGAACTAAAATTACTATTCTTGCCTAAATCAATTACAACATAAATGTATCTAAACTGGAACAAAATAATGTCTCGCCAGTACCTACAGGGAAAAAAGAGGGCCATGGCAGGGCTTAAGCAGGCAGTTCCCTAAGCGCTCAACATGGATCTATGTTAAAGATGCTGAACAAAAGATCTTTCTATACAGTTATCTAGATAAAACACCATTAGAAGAAAACACTCCACACAAAAACAAAAAGATCTCCATTGTCCTCCTACAAACTGATGACCGGCCCTGGCTGGGCATAGGGGGTCCAGCTCTATCGTGTGGGTGTATAGCCACTATGTGACTGCAATCATTGATTGCATACCCCACACATAATGGTGGTCCCCTGGCAAAAGGAGCGTAACCATTTTAACCTGGAGGCTGATTATCTGAGTAAATTAATTGTTTGTGCCCAGGTACAAGTGTAGTCCATTTTTTTGAGATTCATAATATAACTTAAAATATTGAACCAAACTAAACAATTAATATTGTATTATATTCTTCAAACTGTAGTGATTATAATGATTTGTAAAATAATATGTTGTGTTGATTACCTCCGTGGCTAAAATTCTTTAAGTTAGAAAATAAAAATTTACTTTTGAAGAACAAATTCAGTAAAATTCTTAAAACTTAACCAAATAAACTTTGATTCACACCAAAATTGAGTGTTAATTTGCGAACAGGCTAACTTGAATATGGCTTAGAAACAAGGGTGGACTGGCACACTGCAAGCAACCAAAGAATACAAATATGACAGCCCTTAAGGTGGTTGCCTTGGTGAGTGACAAAAGTATAAACTTTTGTAAGGCCACATGCTAAATACATTGGTCTGCATACACACATACTTAAACTTTCAATATCTACCATTTCTTTTGAAGTACATATTGTCGTCGCTGACAACTAAAAACGAATGAAATATTCACTCTGGTAAGCTTGTCGGTGCAGGGTACCCGTGCGAACCTGCTTTCATTATGAACGGTCCCATCTGTAAACACACTCTCATAATGAGCTGACACAGGAAACCTGCTTTCACTATGAACGGTCCCATCTGTAAACACACTCTCATAATGAGCTGACACAGGAAACCTGCTTTCTTTCTGTGCACACCTTAAATCATGGTATGCTCAATAGTCACTACTTTCAATTGGTCAAAGCTAAACAAATCTATACTCAAGTTCATTGTTTCATGAACAATTTTTTTTATTCTAGGTAATCGGACAGGGATACCTTCATCCAACCAAAAAAACTTTAGGTTTAGTTTATAATAATAAAAGTGTTTGTGTGTGAGTGTGTTTATTAGTGTGTGATGCCCAGCCAAATCTATGGCACGCAGAGATCTGAAATTTTTAATCAAGCTATTTTTAACAAATATTTGAAGAAAATATTTTCCATATGGTTTATAATTACATTTCAGAGATACGGGCACTACGGGGGGAGGGCTTATATAATTCTTATACCACAGTGGGTCACGGGCAACGCCGTGCGAGATTGCTAGTATTTAAATAAAAGTGATAACCTTATCACATCTACCAAATCAAAATTCTCATTGTAATGCCGGGATCACGATCAACTGAACGTTAACTTAATGTAACTTAATGTAATGTTCACTTAAAGTTAACTTAACTTATGTGTGATCACAATTCACTTAACTTGACGTAACAACTCGAGCTAAACATATGCATTCTCGAGTATGATATGTGGTTTTGTACTATTTATAAAGTGATGATCTGTGAATGTTTACAGTTTTCAATCAATATAATAAATATCTATTATTAAACCTTTTTGATAAATTTAGTTCCTTATTTTAGTTCAATTATTTTGTTTCAATTTCTGATCACTAGAACTTACGCTAAAGAGTAAACATAATACCAACAAATGAAATACTAAATAGCCCTGTTAACGTCACTCGCATAATGATTGGCTGGTTAGATCACGTGATACCCTTCAAGTAACATAAAGTAAGGTAAAAGACCTCCCAAGACATCTCTTACGTTAAGTTAACTGCAAGTCAACGTTAAGTTAAGTTCATCATGATCACTTCCATTTAAACACACGAGGAGGTCCTTTACGTTAAGTTGATCGGGATCTCGGCATAAGCCATTTTAAAAGTCCAATAGTATCACTTCTAGTACTGTGAATTATTTGTTGCAGTCCTTGCTCATACTTTTGCCCAAACTTTCTTGCGTCACATAATTTGGAAGGGCTCATTGGAACTGGAACATATTTAACTGGGGTTTAGATTGATACTGAATATTTTCTAGTAAAGTGTGTTAAGTCAGACAAAGAAACTGTCCCTTTTAGTTAGTAGTTTATTATAATGGTCTTAAATTATTGCCAATAAGTTCGTCTCTTATATGTTTAAAGATTCACAGCAAGAAATTGTATAATAGTACTGTGGAAAGCCAATCAAAATCCCTAGGTTGAATTTATCAGAGTTCTAGTCACCAAAACAAACAATTATGATGATGATGATGATGATGATGATACCTATTTGAACAAATTTGAGGTTTCCAACAATTAAAGAGCAAGAACTTACATTTTATTTCATAATTTGTACCTTTAACATATTGGTTTGTGTAGTTTCACCTTTTTGCCATTTCTTTATGCTTAAATGACAGAAACAGGAAGGATGGGGGTTATTAGTCCTCACAGAATGTGGCTGGCAAGAGAACTCTTATTGTATTTCAAGTTTTAAACAAGGAAAATTTCTAATTACAAATATGATAGCCTACATAACAAGCAAAGACTTTACTAAATTATCATAAACCAAAATGGGTTTCTTGATCTATGTACAATTTTTGAATTAGCTAACCTATGCTTATAATCATTCAACATCACTTCCAATTCTTGTGACATCATATTTAGGTTTAAAACATAATTTAGTTTTTTGTTCTTTGAAAAAGATTTGTAGCCATCTGCTTTACATGGGTACCTGAATAGAGTAACATTCCAAATATTCAGAATTTTGGCTACACTATGGGAAAAGTCCTCATATTGTTAATTGCTTTAGTTAAAGCATCCTTAAACACTCCTCGAACTGGTGCTTCATTAGTTTTTGTTTTTTGATTGTATGGAATTATAGCTCAGATCTTCATTAACTTGAAATTGAGGAAAAAATAAATATATAGAGCCAATAATAGTTGAAATAAAAAGAAATCATGGCATAAAGTTAAAGGGCATAAATGGGTGGACCTCCAAATATAACAGTTAAAATAAGTCAGCAAATTGTTGTTGGCCTTGGTGGTCTTGGAATAAAATGTCTTAAAAAACCCATCACTTTAATTTTGGAAAAAATTATACGAAGATCCCTTCCTTTTTGTCACCACATTCAAACAATTTAATTCATTCTGCAAGTCACTTTCATTCTCGGCCATTAATATGTTATCATCTGCATAATTATAACATCACTCTCACATTCACATTGTCCATTTGCATACCAACTGCGTCCTCACACGCACTCCTCGTACACTTATCCAAAAATACACTAAACAATCATTGAGACATAACCCAAACTCGTTCAACACCGTGCTCAGTGTCAAACAATTTGCTTTAAACTCCACCCACTCTAAGGCACACTTTACTTCCAACATACACTGCCATAGTTGTATTTACTAATCATGCATTCACACCATACTCCTATTCGCTCGATCATACACTTTCTCCAAATCGATATATTAGCAGTACTTTTTCTTCTTTACTGCCATACATTTCTCAATCACTTTTTTAACGCAAATATCTGGTCCATGCATCCTCTACCTGGCGTAAAACCGTATTACGCACCCCAAATCTTGTCCTCGGTTTTTTTCACGAATTATAATTCTTACATTCACTCTTGTTGCCTTTACCTTTGTACAAAGGAACAATGACGGCATTCTTATTTTCATTAGGTCTTTTGAAATTCCAGCACATACATTTAAAAGCTCAAATAATCTGGCAAAAAGTACCTAACCTCCACACGTTGGTATTTCACTTGTAATCCGATCTACACCCACAGCTTTGCCATTCTGTAACACTTTCAAGGCTTTTAACACCTCAGACGGGTGAATGCACCTCAGAGAGTATTTGGCTGTATGCGGACTATTTCTAAGAATGAGGTAGTATAGAAACAGACTAAGATGACAGTGTATAAAACTGTGTTGCCAACTTTGCTGTATGGCTGTGAAGCATGAAAGGCGAAAGTGAATGTAGTTGGAAGAAGATATTTAAAAATATGTTTGAAAAAGCTCATATGGAATGTCCATAATGAATGGATGCTGAAAGATTGTGGTTTGAAAGTGAATCCAATGGTCAAAAGGAAGGAGTGAACCATTTTATTTGTGGTCAAATGTTGTATGTTTGAAAAAGAGAAAAATTAAAAGCTTTTAAGACTCAAATGGCATGTATGAATATGGAGAAAGTTAGAGTGGATCAATACGTACGAAGTTGTGTGTAAATTATGTTACAGAATTTTCATGTGGGCCTTCCCCCCCCCCCCCCCCCCCCCCCCCCCCCCCAGATACAAGGAGTACCTCGATAAACGAGGGTATTCTAGAGAAGCCAAAGCCACATTTTTATTGAGAATGAACAGTTTGGTTGGTGGGATGATAGCTGATCTTCAGCCCCACCGGTCTCAAAAGCGAAGCTTGCCTGCTGATTAAAAATTTTATGACTAATTTTGTACATGATAACACGTCATTAGAAGGCTTCATGGATGATTTTAAATTACCTATTTTTACTTAGTGGAAAATACCTTAAAAAGGTTATATATTTTTTAAATTAACAATTATTGTTTTGTTTCAGGAACGGTTCCTTTCTTTGCCCACCACCATCGCCCACACAAATAAGTTGTAATTTTAACCCTTCCAATGTTGATGGAAATAATAAGCTTTATCCTTACATGCTCAATTTTTCCCAACTAAAATTATTATAAATATATTTTTTATTAGATAAATAATTCTTACTTTACTTTTGTGAAACCTAAGTCAAAAAATATTAATTTTAATGTTTCAATCATAATATGGCATAAGTCAGCATGATTTGCCAACATATAGGTTAGCTACCTCACATAAATGGTCTAACATTTTGTCGTCAAAGAAGAGCCTAGAATATTCTACTGGGGGTGTATCCACATCAAAAAGGCTTGGTGTTATTATGAAAGGGTTTGCATCTTCACTATTATCACAGTCATTTTCATCACTTGTTTTAAAATAACTAAGCTCACTGTCATTTATATTTGACAAAATATCCCACACTCTTGCCATCGCTTTATTGGTAACTGTGCTGTTTACTTACTATGGAAATGATAAGTTACATATATTCATTACAGTTCCCTGCTGCCATCTACAAAATATTCTATAACACAGAAAAACGAGCGATCGAGGAATGTTCTGTTTTTGACACGTAAAGCATACCGAGTTGTGGTGGAATATATCGTAAATGACACTTAAGCAAATTTTAATTGGCTGAATGTTCCGTAAATGACAGGAAGGGTTAAAAATACAGACAAATCAATTTGTTTAATATTTTGTGATAAATTATTTAGTGATTACTATATGAATATACTTCTATTTAATAAAAATTGTAAAATAAATTATATGTATTATTAACCTTTTATTCTTTATCATAATTACATAATGTATCTTTTATTAATCATAATTATAAAATATAACCATAATGCACCTTTCATTCTTAATCAAAATAAAAAAATATTCTATTGACTTCTCTTGTAAATATGGGTTTTTTAATCACTAGATCTCAATTCCATGATTTAAACTTGTGATCCAACTCATACTATAGCAACCCAGAGAGAACTAGTCTCGAACCAGAGTAAAATACCATAGCATCCCAGAGAAAACCAACACGAACCAAAGTAAAACACCATAGCATCCCACAGAGAACCAACATACACCAGAGTAAATACCATAGCAATGCAGAGAGAACCAACATAGACCAGAGTAAAATACCATAGCATCCCACAGAGAACCAACATAAACCAGAGTAAATACCATAGCATCCCACAGAGAACCAACATAAACCAGAGTAAAATACCATAGCATCCCTGAGAGAACCAACATAGACCAGAGTAAAATACCATAGCACTGACTGTGATTTTTTCACCGATACCATTTGATCACCGATACTCCCAGTTACTCGATCTCAAAAGTATCGGTGATTGAGATATCAGTGATCAGAGATACTCCATACTCGCATCGGATGGCAACAGTTACTCGAGCCACGGAGCTAGTATTACTTCCTCAAGACACTAGAGTAAATACTCGCTTCGCTGCCCTTGTTATTCTTTTATTTTTTATTTTCTACCAGATAATTGAGAATCAACCTTATTGACTGGCATGTTTTACGTGCTATTTCTATTTAAAACAATTGATTTCGTAGAGCTCATTTTTCAAAAACAGTATGTTTTGCTTTCTTTTCTTATCAACTGTATGAAACATCTTAAAATGCATACTTTTGTATTGACTGTACATTAGTCAAGCAACATGAAACCCAGATTAAGCCTTGAAAGATTAGGTAGCGAGTTGTATATCGATTGTAAATGTCAGTGCCGACAGGAAGAGCTTATGTTAGTCCTTTAAGTATCGAATTCCATTGCAAGCCGCCAAACACCCGAGTAATTAGTTTTCTTTCCAACCGATACTCATGGGAGTATTCGAGTAAATACTAAATATCCAATACTCAATACTCATAAATACTCCATACTCCATACTAGATACTCGATACTCGGACAGCAGCTAAATACTAGCCTTCACCGTGGTTGGAAAGTGAAAAAATATCGGTCCATCAAAACACTGTGAATACAGGTCACAGTGAAAAATCACTGGTATAAATCACCGATATATGAAAATCACAGTCACTGTATTCACTGATATCGTAAAATCACGGTTTCGCCCATCTCTACATCCCAGAGAGAACCAACATAAACCAGAGTAAATACCATAGCAATGCAGAGAGAACCAACATAGACCAGAGTAAATACCATAGCATCCCACAGAGAACAAACATAAACCAGAGTAAATACCATAGCATCCCAGAGAGAACCAACATGAACCAGAGTAAAATACCATAGCATCCCAGAGAGAACCAACATACACCAGAGTAAGTAACATAGCATCCCAGAGAGAACCAACATACACCAGAGTAAAATACCATAGCATCCCAGAGAGAACCAACATGAACCAGAGTAAAATACCATAGCATCCCAGAGAGAACCAACATAGACCAGAGTAAATAACATAGCATCCCAGAGAGAACCAACATACACCAGAGTAAATACCATAGCATCCCAGAGAGAACCAACATGAACCAGAGTAAAATACCATAGCATCCCAGAGAGAACCAACATAGACCAGAGTAAATACCATAGCATCCCAGAGAGAACCAACATGAACCAGAGTAAAATACCATAGCATCCCAGAGATAACCAACATACACCAGAGTAAAATACCATAGCATCCCAGAGAGAACCAACATGAACCAGAGTAAAATACCATAGCATCCCAGAGAGAACCAACATGAACCAGAGTAAAATACCATAGCATCCCAGAGAAAACCAACATAGACCAGAGTAAATAACATAGCATCCCAGAGAGAACCAACATACACCAGAGTAAAATACCATAGCATCCCAGAGAGAACCAACATGAACCAGAGTAAAATACCATAGCATCCAGAGAGAACCAACATAGACCAGAGTAAAATACCATAGCATCCCAGAGAGAACCAACATGAACCAGAGTAAAATACCATAGCATCCCAGAGAGAACCAACATAGACCAGAGTAAATAACATAGCATCCCAGAGAGAACCAACATACACCAGAGTAAAATACCATAGCATCCGAGAGAGAACCAACCTAGACCAGAGTAAATAACATAGCATCCCAGAGAGAACCAACATAGACCAGAGTAAATAACATAGCATCCCAGAGAGAACCAACATGAACCAGAGTAAAATACCATAGCATCCCAGAGAGAACCAACATAGACCAGAGTAAATACCATAGCATCCCAGAGAGAACCAACATGAATCAGAGTAAAATACCATAGCATCCCAGAGAGAACCAACATAGACCAGAGTAAATAACATAGCATCCCAGAGAGAACCAACATACACCAGAGTAAAATACCATAGCATCCCAGAGAGAACCAACATAGACCAGAGTAAATAACATAGCATCCCAGAGAGAACCAACATACATCAGAGTAAAATACCATAGCATCCCAGAGAGAACCAACATACACCAGAGTAAAATACCATAGCATCCCAGAGAGAACCAACATAGACCAGAGTAAATAACATAGCATCCCAGAGAGAACCAACATACACCAGAGTAAAATACCATAGCATCCCAGAGAGAACCAACATGAACCAGAGTAAAATACCATAGCATCCCAGAGAGAACCAACATAGACCAGAGTAAATACCATAGCATCCCAGAGAGAACCAACATACACCAGAGTTAAATAACAGAGTATTCTATTGCAAACAAGGGAATTCTTAAATAAAAAACCAGAGCATCCCACAGTAACCAAACCATTCCAGAGTAAACCAGAGACCCTGAAAGAACCAGACTAACTCTGGTTGTTTCATAACCCATTGAAAACCAGAGTAAAACCCAGAACTTGGTTTGATCTGGATTTTCTTGGTTTTCTACTTTGGTTTCCTCTTGAGATTTTCACCAGGGTATCGAACTTTCAATATTATAATATTGTTTCCGAAACTAATATACGAGGTTTGGCTATCAAATAACCGGACTGATGCTCTAAAAAATTATACTTACAAATTAACTTGATGGATATGTTATCAGCTTTAAAGTAGTTTCCTCCCCGATCCCTACATCTCACCAAACGACTCTTCCACTGTTGGAAGCAATGTTTCAGGTCCTTTTCTGCGAGGCTGCTCATGTGCTTCATCGCTTTTTCCTTTACAGCATCAACAGACTCGAAACGGGTTCCTTTTAGTGCAAACTTGATTTTCGGGAACAGAAAAAAGTCACACGGGATTATATCAGGTGAGTAAGGTGGATGGATGTTCCAACAACGGAATATTGTGCTTCGCCAAAAACCTCTGGATAGACAGCGCTTTATGTTCTAGTGCGTTGTCCTGATGAAGAATCCACGAAACTTTTAGACTTGCTTTTCCGTGCTTTATTTTGTCTCGGTGAACTGGGACTCTTCCAATGCATGGATTGGCGCTTAGTTTCAGGGTCTAACTGAAAATACCATGATTCGTCACAAGTTATCACATTTTTAAAAAAAGTTTGGATTATTTCCGATGTTATGAAGGATGTTAGCACAAATGTTCATTCGAGTTTCCTTTTGCTCAAGAGTGAGCAGTTTTGGCACTATTTTAGAGAAAACTTTTTTCATGTATAAATTTTCATGTAAAATTTGTAGTAAAGGTTCCTTATCGATATTAACTAAGTCAGCAATTTCTCGAGTTCTCAGGCATCGATTTTTTTTCAACGATTTCACTCACTTTTTCAATATTAACATCTGTTTTTGATGTGCCAAGACACCTGGGGTGCAGATCGTCTTCGATCTGTTTCTTCCCCTCCTTAAATTTTTTAAACCAATCGAACACTTGAGTACGAGATAAACACGGATCACCATAAATTTCCTTTAACAAATTGTACGTTTCTATAATGGATTTCCCAAGGTTTAAGAGAAACTTTACGTTGACGCGCTGCTCACCTTTTACACTCAATATAATTTCGATGGAGCTCGGGTCCATGGTCCGCTTTGAACACAGGCTACGGCTGAACTGTTTATCACATGGCCTTGAAATTCGGAAGGTAGAGGGAGAAAAGAACACATATCAATATTTGACCCTGCTGGTTGTTGCTGAGACCTTAGGTAAGTGGCAAAAAAACTAGTCTGGTTATTTAGTAGCCACACCTCGTATAAACTAATAGCTAACCTAAAATACATTTTAGTCTTGGCACAATGTAAACAACATGAGTGGTAGCTACATATTTTAATATATTATGGATGGTATTCTTATTTGTACGATATAAACCTTAAAACTGAATTATATATCCTTTAAAATAAATGTGTTTTAAGCCGAATAGGTTATAATACTTCACTATTTTCAAATAATAATACTTTTATTCACCAGAAACACGAGTTTGTATGTATAAGAACGTTGAAAAAATGGTTAAATCTGTCCCCTCGCAACCAAGCAGATGACAAACTTAAGCGTCACGACTTGGTCCGCAGCAAGGATGTGTGTATGTCCATCCAGTATAGTATAGAGATTACTGAAGTTACCAGAGTACAAGGTAGGCTCGTTCCCTATACCGGCCAGCATTCAGCTCTACCCTAGCGCGCAGCGCTGATGTGACGTTGGCTCGTGACCTAGCAGAGCATGCTTCTGTTCAGTACATGTGACTGTGCAGATTCACACTCGTTATTAGCTTCTTATTTATGTCACGTATACCACCAAAGTCACTGTGAATAGTAAATGTTTTTATGCTTTTGTAAGCTTTCCTATTACCGTATTTATGCGTGAAGTGTTACGAAAAGTATCATACCAATACTACCGTTGCCATGTTTAATAAAAGTAATCTAACTAAGAGATATGGTGTTATACACAATACTTTCTTAAAGATTCTGATGTCAATCATAGATGTATTCACAACTGAATGGGATGGAAAATGGAGACCTGATTCGTATTTTATTAGCTCAAAACATTTTTTCCGCGATGATTATGAACAAGACCTTTAGGCCTAACTGTTAAACTTGCCTGAGAAAATCAAATTAAAATTTCGTGCTGTACCCTCCATTATTTATGGTGTTTCCTAAAATGTTATACAAGTGGTTAATATTACCCGTGAATCTATGAATGATATTAGATTGACGAAACAAATAGTAAGTGATATCATGTCAGCTGAAAATATTTGGAGGACGCGTCATCCCCAATATCTTTACTCTATGGAAAAGTCCATCCATCCATCAAATTATCCATTTCACCTTAAAACATACATGAGAAACATTAGTTCTCAAATGCAATAAATCACGTGGCTGTATTACATAAAAAATAATATAGTATGGTAGTTAATGAAAGATTGGTGACGTCAATGTTCATTTAAATGGTTAACTAATCAATATAAAATGAATAACCTTCTTGATGTAAGCCTTTTCATAAACCAATTTGGAGTGTGGAGAAAACCTTGAAATTATATTAATATTCAATTACTGAGAGTATCGAACTAAATATTTAAAAGGTAATATTAGATTCGGCCACATTTATGTTATATAGATATTGTTATTAAAAAGAAAGACAATTATAGTACCCCAACATGAGTCCCCCTTCAAAAGATGGCAATAATATGTGACTCCCTCAAAGTTGTTAATAATATTTATGTCATCGTCCCCCCTCCCCTCCCCCCCCCCGAGTTGAAAATAAAATCGCCCTCCAAAATTGTAGTCAGGCACGTCCATGGGCGATATAATATATTCTATAAATATGCAGAGAAAGGAAGTGTAGTTGTTGTTCATTGTGTCTCTCAAAATACAAGTAAGAAGACAAGTCAAACAATTGGGGTTTCTCAAAACATAAGGAACAAAACAATTAAAACATAATAAATATCTTGAATAATTACAAAAGGAAAACAAAATATTTAAATTCAAGCTATTGAAACAAAAATCTTTGGAAATCCATAGGCTCAGGAGCATACTTATCTTATATATAATTTGATAAACCCATTTCCTGTAATATAAATTACGAGGAAATGGCTGAACAAATTTTGACAAACGAGCACTCATTTTAACGGTTAGGAGTCCAGGATGTCGGGGAAAAATAGAATTTTTCCATGAAAACCTGATTTTCACAGATAGCTTTCACCATTTGCTGCATGGCTGTAAATCTCTAAAAAAAAAGTTTATATATATATATTGTTGGCTAAAAAATAATAGCTGAATCCTTATTGTTGGTCCGAATACAGTAATCACATCTTTCAATCTGCAAATACAATATTTCACTTTGGATGCTGATTTCACTTTAGATGATGGTCAAAACACAATTGATTGAGATAGCCTATACTGGGGAAGCATTTATTTATTATTGGAATGTTGCTATCGTTAATTCGCATCTAAATCAATAATATCGATCATAATTCGCAAATTAAAAGGTTAAGTTGTCAGTTTCATAAAAAATATGTTATACCGTTTGTTTCGCGATATAGCTATAAAAGTATATAAACGCTATAATAATGTTTAAATATGTTTTAGTATATATTATAATATCAAGAACAATAAAATGATCTTGAAATATTTAAAAAAATAGTCATTTTAATTATCTACATATGGGTGTTGGCGTTCATTTTTTTCAAACAAAGGGTTTTAATATTAATTTTATCAAATAGTAACAATACAAATACAGTAGGTTCAGTTATGTTTCCATACTACCACGTAATTTTGATGGAATGTAGTTTCAAAGTAATATTTTGTGTACTCCATATATCTTTACACATTCTTACAAATAGAGTAAGTTCAATTATGTTTCCATGTTGCTACTATATGTTGAAGGAGGGATATTTCAAAGTAATATTTTGTGTATCACATCTATATTTCACATTCTCTTTCTCTTACACTTTCTCTCACACACACATTCTCTCTATCACACACTATCTCACACATCTTCTCTCATTTTGTCTCATACATTTTCCCTCTCACACACATTATTAAACAATCTTTCACACATTATATTTATCACACTCTCTTTTAAACTCTCTCGCTTTCTCTCAAACTCTTTCTCTCTCTCTCAAACTCTTTCTCTCTTTCAAACTTTCTCTCACACGCTCTCACATTTTCCTTCTCTGTCTCAAACACCTTCTTTGTCTCAAATTATTTATCCATCTCAATCTCTCTCTCTCTCTCTCTCTTTATATATATATATATATATATATATATATATGTCTTAAATTCTTTCTCAAACTTTTCTTTCTCAAAATCACTTATTCCCTCAAACACTCTTTTTCTCTCTCTCTTGTACTTTATCTCAATCAAACTCTCAATCAATCTCTTTATGTCTCAAACTCTCTCTCAATCTCACATTTTTAAACTCTTGGTCTCAATCTTTCTTTCTAATCCTCTTTCACTCAAACTTTCCCTAACTATTTCCATCTCTCTCTCTAACTTTCTCTCCCAAAGTCTCTTTCACACGCGCTCATATTTTCTCTCTCTTTCACACAATACCTCTCACAGTCTCTTTCCCAAAATTTCACTCTCTCTCTCTCACACACACACACACACACACACACACACACACACACTCATTCATTCACTTTCTCCTTATAATAATAATAATAATAATAATAATAATAATAATATTATGATGATGATATGAATAATAATAATAATAATAATAATAGTAATAATAGTTAAGGATCTAGTCACACCCATTATTTAAGTTTATATAAATGGCCATTATGATATTAATTATTGATGTTCACTGGCAAAATTTATTTCTTACGTTGCTACTATATACATTTAATAATACAATAGCCCTATCTAAAAAAAATATGTTCATGAAGAGATAACATAGCAATAGTCCAGTAATTTTGGCGAAAATCGAGTGTCACTTCAGAAAAATGCCAAGTGAGTGATCTGAATATTGGTTTTCATTTTCATTTTCCCTTTATAAATAAGTTGTCAAAAGCCCCCATCAATCGATTGTATGCGTACAATTTTACGGCGCGTAAATGTGCGGAAAATTATGTTCTATATTGTTTTTCGCTAATATCTTCGTTCCTATTAATTTATAAACATGAGCTACACTAACAAAGAAATAAGATTGGAAATTTATATACAAAAAGGTGGTTTAATGTTTTGTGAGCTACTGATCTAATGTTTAGTCTGTAGAATTAAGATTATAGGTTTGTTGAAGTAAAGCCGTTTATAGGAGACTTGTCAATGTCTTTAGAAATATTGTACCTATCATGTATCAGTTGTGCTATCTATATTTAGATGAAACAACTAACATAACTTTTTACTTTCCTAAGATACCCAAAGGTTTTCAATTTACATTTTAGGCCAAATGACTTTTGTGAACGTAATTTTTAGGCTAACTGCCACGTTCCCGTTCTACATACAAAATCTCTTAATTTCCATTGCCTTCTATTGAATTTTTGGCCCAAAGATCATCAATACCTCACATTAATTGGGGATAAAACTAATAGTTTAGACTTGTTAATGCACTCTGCTTCGTATTTCACAAATTATTGCAAAAAAAAAAAAAACTTCAGTGACATTTTATAATCTATCTGACTTCTCCTTGACTTTTCATGTCACACCCAATTAATTCACTTTTACTAATTTCTCTGCATTCCATGTACACTCTGCTTATCCTGAAAGGCAGCAGTCTTAGTTTCATCAGCATAGGAAGACTTTAATATTGGAAGAATTCCAAATTGTAATTCTTTGACATGATGTGATGACTTCTGAGAAAAAAGCAAATTATTTAAAAAAGTGGTGGAACCTTATCTATGTGATGGGAGGAGGGGAGATATAAAGATTTATTTATTTTAGGAATTTTTCTCCTTTCCAGATATTGTTTAAAAATTGGAGGCCCTAGAATTTTGTTAGTGGTAGTTTTTGAAAATTATACTAATTTAAAAGAAATCTAAAGTAGAATTCCCTGATTTTTGTTAGAATTTGTATAATTCTAGAGGTCTTTGGAAGTAGTCCTCTTCCAGAAAATTTTTGAAAATTGGATAACTCTAAAATCTATTCTAAATAGCACTGGACCATATTTTTTCATAAATTAGATTCTCTAGAAATAATTATATTGTGATCCTACTCCAGAAATTTGAAGACCAAAAAAAGATGGCACCTTACTATTTTTTACTATCAAAGTTGGATGCCTATAGAAGCTATTTAAAGTGGTCTTCCCACGTCTCATTTTTGAAAAATTGATGCTTTTAGATGTTAAACTACTATCACTAAAGTTCAGATTGCAGAATCAAACTTAGATAATTAGTTTCATAAACATTACTATGCGATCAACCTAAAAAAATATTTTGAGTAGATTTGGGGGATTTTAACCCCATAATTACGCCTCGCTACACCCATGCTATACTTAAATCGTATAAGCTACACCATTGTTAACCATGAAAGGAAGGCCTCCTACCTTTCAGGGTAAACTAAGTGTACGTGTCAACCTTATAAAGGCTCATATTGTGGAAGGCAGCCTAATGGACCTTTAACTAGGGTTGATTAAATCAATGCCGTAGTCAGGGGGAGGTTTGGGGTTTCAAACCCACCAAAATTTTATGAACAAAATATATATGGCTTTATTTATGGTTCAAACCATATCAAAATTAAGGTACAATTACAAATTAGGGGCTGTGCTACCATAAAAAGCACTTCAGAGAGTTTCTAGAGGTGTTTAAAATGTATAGTTGTTTCTAGCCGTGGGCAGTTATGGTGTTATGTTGCCATAGGGAAAAAAACACTTCAGATAGCTTCTAGAGGTGTTTAATATTTAGAATTTGCCCTTGCCTTCAACAGTTAGGGGGCTATGTTACTATAAAAACACTTTAGTGAGCTTCTAGAGGTGTTTAATATTTAGAATTTGTCCTTGCCTTCAACAGTTAGGGGGCTATGTTACTATAAAAAAAAAACACTTCAGTGAGTTTCTAGAGGTGTTTAAATATATATATTTTTCCTAGCCTGCTGCATTTATGGGGTTCTATTATCATAAAAAAAACTTTAGAGATCATTTAGAGCGGTTTAATATTTAGAATTCGTCATAGCCTTCGGTCATTAGGGGGCTTTGTAGCCATAAAAACCCATCAGATAGCTTCTAGAGGTGTTTAATATTTAGAATTTTTCCTAGCCTTCGGCAGTTAGGGGGTTATGTTGTCATAAAAATACTTCAAGAAGCTTCTAGAGGTGTTTAGTATTTTTTTTTCTAGACTCCAGCAATTGGGTAATGAGCCCACCCCTCCCCCCTGAAATTATTGGTGGGCTATGGCCTTGAATTAAATATCTAGTATTTCTCTTACAAACCATGTGTACACAATCAAATATATTATCACAACATTTAACTTAAGCTTAAAAATAATAAAATATGTTATTCAAACCAAAACAAGAAAGCGTCATAATTTTATTGATATCCAGCTTTTTAATCTTGTAGGGTTGATAAAAATATGGCAAAAATAAAATTTCTACTACTGTTATTGAAAATCCGCCTCATGTTAAAATCAAACCTACAATTCAAGTGTGAAATTTTTTCAATTTGTTTTTACTCTGACAAAAAGGTCAATAAATATTTCCCTTTGGCTTCACTCTTCTACTATTTTTTATATTTAAGGCAATTCCAACTAGGCTTAATGTTAGTTATTATACTGTTATGAAAAGCGAGTTTTTTCTCCTGTGAGAAAAATAAGCTGCAAACTTAGGGCATTTCTGTTTTCTATTAAATTAATAATAAATGTATGTCTTTATTACTTAAAATTACCAAACTAATGATAACAAATGTATGTTTTATACATGGGTTTTGAATTTACATGAGCAATATAGGGGTGGGGGGCTTAAGATATTCCCGGCTTAGAAATGCATTACATTGTTGTGCAGCACTATATTATACTCGTACAGTACATCATTTTACATTATAAATGTCTTTAAAATTTACCTGGAATAATATTCATAAAAAATACAAGTTTAAAAGACTTAAATGGTGTTTTCATTTTTAACAAGGTTACTAAAAATACTAAAAACACTTTACTCGCTCTCATGTTCAGATGTTGGTGATTTCTCTTAGTTGTGTTGGACTGCTTGAGATACCGGTCAGTGGCTGGGTTGATGGAGAAGTGATGGTGTGTTGAAAGGCTTTGCTTTGGCTCTGATTAGCATTTACATGACGGTTGAAGGGAGCTTTTGTTGGGTGGTTGAGAGTGACATATGGAGGATAGTTGAAGGTAGCTGGTGACTGTTGGTTATGGTTCCCGTAAGAATAATAGTTGAATGGAGTTGGCCGTAAGCCTATCGAATATTGGTAGGAAGAATCTAGTGCTTGTTGCATGACCAGTCATTCTCAAGCGGGCCCGTAGTTTGGTTTAGTCTGAAAGTTTTTGAACATGGGCAAAAGCGACAATAAGAACTTATTAGCTTCTGGGTGCACATTACTAGCTTTGAGGTCTTCCGGTACTTGCTCTTCAAACGAGTATAATTTCAGTTTGTTTCCTTTTGGGGTTGAGGTATTTTGATTTGGAGTGGTGTTATACCCATGTGGGTGATATTTTAACCCCCTCCAACCCCTGTTTGTTGTTACTACTTCATCATGTATGTTCGTAGAGGTCCTAAAAATAAATTTCACATGTTAAAATAGAAATTTAAAATTCATACGTGCAGTATAAAACATTAGATATTATAATATTTTCGGTATCACATATAAAAATGCTATATTTCGCTCTGTTTAAAATATAAAAAAATATAGTTACCAAATGGAATTACCATCTTTTTTAAAGTACCTTTCTACTACAAGGCCTTGACAAGCATTTCAATTTTTTGTTTGTTTTTCTATTTTATAATATTGTAAGATTTACCATTTTATTTAATTAAAGAAGTTCTTAACTTGTTCATTTCGTTCTTCTCAATGTTCAAACCATCCCAACCTTTCACTCTTACAACTGTCACTTCTATCCAGAGCTTGGATTCCACATCCCTGTTAGCGTAGTCATGATGTTTCAAGCTCCAGGGTGGTGATCTTGCACTCGATTCAGTTTTAAGTAAATATTTATCAAACATTGTTAAGAACTTGCCTAAACAGCCAAATATCTAACTCTAGACTGGCGCGAAACAGAGTCCTCACGACAGGCAGTGACATGAACGAAAGCGTGGCCACTTCCATAAGAAATAAAAGCGAGTTTATTTGTCACTGCATTCTGAAGAGGCTCACCTCAGCGTTTTCAAATGCGTCTCTGTCACTGGTCACCAAGCGTGGCCACCTTCGTAAGAATCAATGCAATACACTATTGCGACTTGGATGCGGTGTCCTGAATGCAGAGTCCGGTTCGCAAGCGTGACCATAGGCTAAAGAAACAGGACCTAAATATAGCGATTTTTGTGCGCCATTCACTGGGTGTATTTATACCCAGTGGATGGTGCGCAAAATGTATAATATATACACACATTATTTTTGAAGGCTTGAGTTTTGTTTGCCAACAGATGTTGCAGAAAAATTGTCTTATTACAACAAACACACTTTCAAACAGCATTGTGTATATACTAGTGCTGTTTGTAGTGTTTGATTTATAATCACAGTTTTCTCCGCAGTAGCCTATTATTATGTGTTTAAATGATAGTCTCGTAGTCTTTAATAATTTCTGTAACTGAGACTTAAACTGTCCAAATAGAAAGAAAGCCTGTCTATGTTGATACATTTTTCACCCTTTGGCCTGTTCTGAACTAGAATGTGTTGATTTAAAACCACCAGGCTGTTCTTGCCTTTAATCTTGTTGACTCGGTTTTAAAATACTCATTTTCAGTTGAATATAATTGAGATTAATAAAACTTATCCCAGCCAAAACCTATACTCAACACAAGCACCTCTTACTTTTGGATACCTAGTAAAAATAAATTATTGAAACTGAAAATAAATTATATAAACGAAAAACGAAAGTGAAAACTTTTCATAGATATCCTTTGATAATAATAATAATAATAATAATAATAATAATAATAATAATAATAATAATAATAATAATAATAAAAATAATAATAATAATAATAATAATAATTTAAATTGTGATCCGGCATACAGTCTGTTCTGGCTTTGCAGCCCCGAAGTAGGCTTTTCTTTTTTGTATCGGAATACGCTTCAACTACTCCAGCGCAGTCTAGCATTTTAGTTTGAACAAATACGATCAAAGCACTATTACTCTGTTTACATTTCTATCTTTTGAGGTTTCTACTTATTAAGGTAAAATTCTGTAAGTTTAACATAATGTCTAAGGAAAATAATAAGTTTGTAACTGGTGTGTATCGTTCTAAAGACAATATAGCTAATTTTAAAATCAGGTAATTAATTTTTGCTTCATTTTCTATCTAGGCATTTGTTTAAATTTGGCAATACCGTATATTCATCTCATTCTCTCTCCATGCCAATATCATATGGTTATAGTACTCATATACTGACTGAATTTCAGAAACATGTTTTTTTTACTATACATAACATTAGGATAGTATGTAAACAGGGTAGAATTATTTAAAATTTTGTCATTATAGTAGGCCCTAACTTAAATTCAGATATTTTTTTTTATCGTCTATACACAACAAAAACAAATTCAATAGAACTATTGCAATTATGTTTTTATAATTGGTGAACAACTAATACATTTAAATGGTGTCGGATATACAGGGTGAGCTAGAAGTCACTCAACCTGTATAGTGATTAATTTCTGTACTTGTTCATTAAGCTACTAGATTAGAATATTTGAATGTGACTGACAGCTGACTATACATATCATCACACACAGGCAACATGCCTTTCACCCAGGTTAAACGCGCGTTCATTGTTGAAAGTTATTTGAAGTCTCGGTTGTATGTTAATTGTCAAGATGAGCTTAGGGAAACTTTCCTTGAATCTGAAGTGCCGAATAAATCTAAAATTTTCCCCAAGATTGTTCATTTTCAAGAAACTGGCAGTATGGATGATCATAACCGATTTGGCTGTCCTTCAGTCTTAAACTATAACTCTCTTGTTTTCTCCAATAAAATCACTATGAATACTTTTCAACACACAAGAATGACTTATGGGAGTGTCCGAAAAACAATAAAAAAGTTACATCTGCATCCACATCAGATGCAAGTAACGCATGAACTTAAAGAACCCGATAAGGAAAAAACGACTGGACATTACTTCCTATGGTATAAATGTTTGGCTTAAGGCCTACAATGGTGTTGCTATTCCAGATTATGTTTTCTTCTCCGGAGAAGCATGGTTTCATTAACAGTCAAAATAGCAGAATATGGAGTTCCAAAAGCCCACACTTTTTCACGAGAAGCTGCTTCATTCTTAGAAAGTTGGTGTATGGTGTGCGATTTTATGGAAAAGAATCAGCCCAATATTCTTCATGGATATAATTACGGCTGGATGTTACCAGGACATAATTAATTAGTTTATAGGTATTGCTGATTAGAAATTGATGAACGGGAGTGTTGGTTACAGCAAGACGGTGCAATAGCGTACACAGAAAATTCCACAATGCTCATGTTGCAAGAGTTCTTCAGAAACTTTTTTTTTCTAGCATCAGGTCTTACTACTTGTTTGGGTGTACAAGTATATACTAATTATGCTATGGTTTTAGGGATTAAGAGGGTTATATCCAGAGGAATAATTACCCCCATTTATGTGGAGGGAGAGTGGAAAACCATGTTGGGAAAAAAAACCTCAGTACACCCAAACAAGATTCGAACCCCATCCCCATACTTGAAAGTCTAGTCTACACAAAGAGTAGCGTGTTAGACCATGCGGCCACTGAAGCAAGTAACTGCTTAATTTCTCATTGATTGTGGACACCTAAGTCACCAGACCTTTCTCTTCCAGACTTTTATCTTTAGGGTCACCTAAAAGAGATTGTCTATATAAACAACTCATGTACACTCGCCGAACTTAGATCAAGGTATATATAGCCAGCGTAGCTGCAGGGACTCTACAGAAGGTTGCAGAATACATTGTGAAATGCACTTGATCCTGCATGGACACTGATGGAGGACATTTCCAGCGTTCATTGTAAACCATAAATGTACATATGTTTCTTAAATTGTTAGCTTTTTTTAAATCATTTTAAATTTTAAGTAATTTATATAATGGGTTGTGAGACTTCTAGCTCACCCTGTATTAAAGTGCAATGTTCAATATGATATTGGATCATATTTATAAAAGCCTATGAGGGGACCTATACACGTATGAAACGGTAAATATTGTCTAGTTAAAATTTATTATTAATATAAAAATGTAATAAATTGAAATATTTTATAAAAGAGAAACACTTAGTATGGGAAGGACCTAATGATGGTCTTCCTGGATGTTTAAATAACCTACGGCAGTGTGTGCAGATGTAGAGTATGGGAAGCACTGAAGAAGAAAGTCCATTAAGGTAGGGTAAGGAGGGTGAGAAATATGTACAAAGGAAGTGAGCAGTGTTGAAGTGGGAGGACAGAGGACAGAGTGGTTTGAGTTGAAAAATGGCTTAAAGCAAGAAAGTGCACTCCCACCACTACTGTTCATTGTAGTGATGGACAAAATAATTAAGGAGAATTTGGTAGGTAAGTATGAAAGCAATGGTGTTTGCAGATGACCTGATAATATTTGGGCCGATGAGGAGAAATAAGTCCAGGAGCAGTTGAATGCATGGGATGAAGTGACGGAACAGCATGGAATGAGGTTTAATATAAGGAAGAGTGAGATGCTGAGCACGAGGAAGAGATATGTACATGACTGGTGTGACAGTAGCAGGGGAGCAGTTGAAGATAGTGTAAGGCATTAAATACCTGAGGACTGTGCTAGAGGCAAGTGGAAGAAACAGAAGAGACATCAGTGAGAGAGGGAGGCAAACAGAAGCTTTTTTCAGAAGTTTGAGAAGTATAATTTGAAGCAGGGATGTGCTGAGGAAGTGTAAAGGAATGACCTACAGAACATACTCTGTACCAATATATTGACAGACACGGCAGAAACGTAGTTAATGAACAAGATGGAAGCAGAATTCAAGCCTGTGAAATGAAATTTTTGAAAAGTACTATAGGCGTGACAAGAATGGATAAGATGAGAAATGAAAGGGGGAGGGGAATAGTTAAAGAGTTATTGCAAGACAGGATAGATAAGGCATGACTAAGGTGGTATGGTCATGGTAGGAGAATGGAGGAAGAGAAGATGCCTATTTTGCATTATCTACAATCAATTAAATTAATATTAATTCTGTAGTCTAGTACCCGTCATTTGGCCTAAAAGTCATTTGGCCTAAAAGTCATTTAGCCTAAAAGTCATTTGGCCTAAAAGTCATTTGGCCTAAAGTCACTTGGCCTAAAGTTTAGGCCAAATGATTTTAGGCCAAATGACTTTAGGCTAACTGACTTTAGGCCAAATGACTTTTAGGCCAACTGACTTTTAGGCCAAATGACTTTTGTCGAAATTAATTAAATCAATTTTTGTATTCGAAATACATTTTAGGCCAAATGACTTTAGGCCAACTGACTTTTAGGCCAAATGACTTTAAATAAATGTTCGATGTCTAAGTTTTGTTCGGAAACATTCGCTATGATATATTGTGATGTTAATAGAGGGCAGCATGTGTCCTATTTAGTTAAATAGTATATACTATCGTTTCTAAATACATGAGTCTTCTTTGGTGTAACTATTTACCAAGGTCTAAAGCAGTGGTTATCAAAGTGTACTGAGTAAACCTCCAAGGACGAGCGTGATAATTGCTAAAGGGGGGCGCAAGATGTAAAATTTATTTATATAAAACTATTTTAATTCGAATGATTTTTAATTTTTACTAGGCTAATTTTCTAACAAAATGTAACAATATGCATAGGTATACATAATTACAATAAACCTACAAAATGTTTGTATTCAAATCATACAACACTGGATGGGGAGTGGAGGGTAGAGGGGTCGTGGCGCAACTTCCTCACCTGGATGTAAAGAATGTCACAGAATAGAATGTTTGATAACCACTGCTCTAAGGAATACAGGTCTCACTGCACTTTATTTCCTGTGATCATGTAAGAAGCTAGAGAGTAAGACTTACTAGTATCTTTTCACAATAACACGCACTCCAGTTAACCAGTAGAAGAGTATGAATAACTAAGGTTTCAATTTATGGTTTTAACTTTTTAATTACCGTAGTGATTAAAACTAAAGCACCCCAATCACCCTCCCCATATATGGTAGAAAGAAAATATACTTAATAAAGTACAACATAAATAACTTATTTATAATAAACATACTAACTACCATTTGTATTTGTTTACGATTGTAAAAGCACTTAAATTTGCTTTGTAATTCTTTCGTTGATCCAGTACGGTTGAGTAATCTAACATTGGCGACATGAAAACCCCGCCCATAAATGCTTTCTTTGTTGCTATCGCCGTATTGTTGTGATACAAAAAGAGGTTATGATTACTAACAATAAGCGTCTTTCAATAGCACATAGCGGTAGAGTGGAAAACTCTTAAAACACTTTTGTGGGCCTCCCACCCATCCGGTATTCGAAGCCCAACCTTCCCATTACTAGCAAACTGGTATATACCCCAATTTTCTTACGATGTGGGTAACTCGACTTACACCGACCGGTCTTGGGGAGCATCGGACAGCTCTGTTCAACAATGACTTAGAAAGGTTGTTGGAGAGGGAGGAGAAGGGTGCGTGACGGGGAGGTCCACTTGCAAATTTTGAATTATTTTCGGTGACACAGTTTTGTACCGTTTTGTGCCAAAAACAAAAAGTTTTGTACCCTACCCGCAATCCCCCATTTTGAGTAGTTAGCATATCAATGTACTCAATCTAAGTTACTGCAGGAGTACCACTTTAGAATTTTGAGCTTTTGTCAATGCCAATGTTTTATAATAGTTTTGTACCGTTTAGTACCACAAACAAAAAGTTTTGTACCCCACCCATTTTGAGTAATCCTATTAAGCATATCAAAATGGCCATTACAAATTAAAAGGTGTTTACATCTTTAGAATTGTGAACTTTTTTTGATGCCAATCTTTTGTACTTGTTTTGTACCACAAACAAAATGTATTACATCCCCACCCATTTTGAGTAGTTAGAATATCAAAGTGATCACTAAAAGTTAATTCTGGGGTAATACTTTTGAATTTAGGAGTTTTTCTATGCAAACAATTTGCAGTAGTTTTTTTATCACAAATAAAAAGTTTTTTACCCCATCCATTTTGGGTAATTATCACAACAACGTGGTCACTCCATTAGAATAAAAAATTAAAGTGAGAATCACTCCAAATAGCTTAGAGGTGCATCCAAATTTGAAATATTTCTAGGCGAGATAATTATGGCTTAGGACTTAAAATAATTTATTTATTTAAAATCAAGGCGAAGACTATGCATAGCTTCTAGAGTGATCAATTTTACTAAAAATTGTTTAAGGAGGGCCACTCTAAATAGTTTATAATATAAACTAACTGATTTTAAAAAATATAAGAGGAGAGCCACTGTTTAAAAATACATAAGCTCAAATATGAATAAGAAACTATTAAATGGCTTTAAACAGAACTCTAGTATTCTAAGTAACTATGTAATTTATAATTATGACACCCCATTCCTCCCTATGAAAATGATTTGGGTCCGCTTTTGAGGTAGTATATTAATTACATTATACTTTATAAATTTCGATTAATATGGCGAGATATCATACGCAAACCAAATTTATGTTACAAAGCGATACAGAATTATTACAAAAAGTTTTTATTGAAAAAAGTTCAAAATCATAAAGATCGAATAACCCATTAATTTGGAGTGGCAATTTTGATATGCTAATTACTCAAAATGGTGGGAGTATAAAACTTTTTGTTTGTGGTAGAAAACGGTATAAAACTAAAACAAACTGTTGACATAGACAAAAATTCAAAATTTGAAAGTGGTTCTCCAAGTTAATGCACCTCGTGACGGGGTCTGCATGACTCTTGCATAGCGCGAGCGGTTATCAGGCGTTTGTCAAACGATTCAAACTTGACGCTTGATTTAATCGGGTTAAAAACAACACTGTAGCCAGTCGGGGACAACGTTAAGTAAAACGAGAGTCAGAGACTATTGACAACGTTTTAAATAAACAATGTTGTAATAGACAACGTTACAGCAGGGTGAATCAATAGGCTGGATTTTGTTGCAAGTGCTGATACTGTTGAATATTTGAAAATATATTTTATGTAAAGCAACAATTTACCATACGACAGTGTTGGCCGTTCGGTATAAGGCGCATTACTCTTCATACTAGATGAATTTATACATAACTATTCAAGAAACTAGAAAGACTCGAAGCACATGTTAAGTGTTCATGTAGACCTGCCCCTGGTCTGAACCCGCGTCTCTACACGAAAATACTTACAAGCGCTACTTCCCAGTAGGGTTCACTTGCTTCTAATAAGTCCTACATCTTGGTTCCAATAACAACTATTTCTACTTATAGTATTTTCAGTCAAATGTTCGTCGACTACTCAAACGAGACAATAATTTTCTATATTGTCTTTGTATATGTGAGTGGGTTTTTATAACTATTTCATTCCATTTTAGTTCGTGTTTAAAGGTTACCTCATTGTTGACTAAATTCAAACGTTGTCTAATTGTTTTTAATTTTGGATATATATTTAGTAAAAAAAAAATTATATACATGTTTAATTTTTTATTGATCACAGTTATAATATTGATTCAATTAATCATTATATATGCGATTCATTGATAAATACTATCTAGCTATAAAAAATGATTAGACACATCACTAATCAAGGCTTTGGAAAAGGGATCGTAATATAATAAAAAATATTTTCAATTATTGACTTATTTTTAAAATTATTTCCTGGAAGTGCGCCCCCATTTTCGGAGCACCTGCACTACACTAATTGGAAAGCACTTGTAGTAATCTTTAGCCCACATCACTAGTCACAAAGGAACAAGCCGCGCGTCCCAACTAATTAAAATGCACATGCGCGTGGATTTACTCAAAAGTCCACACAAACATACTGACTATCTACAACTGTCTTGGGATCGAGGGATGGGGGGAATGCCCTAAAATATCGTGCTGGTCCCTAGAGCATAGCTTAGTGGAATTGTAATTATTTAGCACCACGTCTTACTAACCGCTCTGGTTATAATAATAATAATAATAATAATAATAATAATAATGGTAATAATAATTATATTATTACTATTATTATTAAGTCCAGAGAACAACGCATATATTTTTCTCTAAATGACGGATTTGGCCGCTGAGAGAGTACGGCTGTGTTAAGCACTGACTGTTGGGGGAGGGGGGGGGGGGGCAAATAGGGCAGTTTTACCCAGGGTCTCACTTCTCAAGGCCCCCAACCACACAAATATTTCTATTTCACGAAAACGAGTTTTCCGCATTCACAATCCACGTGCATTTAAGATTGATTTAAAGTATATTTTTAAAAACAGAAAACAAAGGGGATGGTCTGGGAGGAGAGCCACCAATGACAAGAGGGCCTACCCTAGGCTAACTTCACTAAACAAAAGGTAGTACATGGCTTACAATAACATATAAGGCACCAGTATTCTCAGATATCTGTGTACCCATTTCTTCTTTACTTCCTGCGTCCGGTATTTCCGCCACCGCGTCCCCTGAGTGACTGCTGGTAGCCGGGCTGCTCCTTGTAGTATTGGATCTGCGGTGGCGGGAGTTGAAGATGACCAGGTCCCCTGCAACTCCTCCTCTAGCTGCTAGGGTAGTCAGCCATCCCTGTTCCAGGGCGATGTAGAGAGTGTTGATTCTATGAAGCAACGCTTGTTGTGCTCCTTTCATAAGTTCCGAGTAGTTTGATGGAGTTTATTGATAAATACTAATATTTTGATATTTTTACATCGCACGGATTTCTTGTCGGTGTTTATGTCAAATACTTGGCTTTCCGTAAAAGTGAACATCATTCTTTAAAAAGTTCAAAAGATATTTTAGATTTTAAATTAACGCTTGGACAAAAATGAAGCTTGATAAGAATGAAAATAAAACTGCGGAGGAAGTTATTGAAGGAAGGTTTTATATTTTATTCATGCACACAATTACATTAGATTTACGAACATAATATTTCAACACTATATTAAGTTAATTTGTGTGTGTGAAGGGGGCCCTCGAAATTCCATTTCCATAAACCCTTAATCCACTGGGCGGACCTGTAGACTATAAGTAAGCTATAGACAATATGAGATTAGTACGAGTAAAAATTTGTACTTCTTATCTCTAGCTGTGAGGCAGCGGCCTTATCTCTCAATCCACCCTGCGTTCTATGACTTGCCAATAAGTACGGACGTAGCTTTCTCTAAACTTAAAAAATACTTTCTTTTCAACTGTTTGATAGTTAGTGAATATTTTTAAGTTAATGTTTAGTTTTGACTCTTCTTCGAGGTTTCTTCTGAAGAGAAGCCAGGGCCGCTTTGGTCCCCCACCTAAGATGGCTCTGAGCTATTATAACAGCCAATTAATAATCAGCGCTTAGTATTAAAATAAAGAATACGATCTTTCTAACCTACTATCATTGGATTGCTTAGCATATAAACATTTGCCGTAATTTGTCTATTTTTTGCACCGTTCCACATAAGCTAAGTAAGCTGCGTCCACTCCGCAGCAACATTGTTGGAAACAAGTGGTGATAGCACAATCGTCAACAAAAACGTGAAAATCAGTTCTAAATATTGGCGACATGTTGACGGTTTCCCGTTAGTGAGCGGTAAACATCAAATAAATGTTGGTAGCATATTGGCAGCATTGTTGAGGTGCATCTACACCGGGGCAACATTTTTGGTAACATAGTAAACAGCATTTAGTTTGTTTGGAGGCTCCACCTGAGAAGTTTGTCTTCGTTTGCACTTTGTGAATTTGGTCTTAACCACCCAATAATCTTATTTCACCTTTAGAAAGTCCATAGTTATCACATTTTAGATCCCACAATATATCTGGTCCGGCATACCTGTGGCGCCTCTGGAGAGAAAGGCGAGCCTAAAATTGACGTCTAGCTGGCCGCACACTAAGAATTACAACATTTGCTGCATCTGCAGGCAGCACATCTTCCTCTCTCAGCATCCTGTACTCAACTATAGTCCTTACCTAACCTTTAAATTGAGTGTTCGTTTGTCAAAATCTGTTCAGTAGTTTTCTCAGAATTTCTATTACTGTAAATAGGATTATCAAATTATACGTAAGGAATTATTCATGTTTGTTTATATTTCAAAATACTCGTTGCCAAGGAGATTTACAATTCATTTCTTGTTCTTTCGAAACACATTGTTGCCAAGGGTTTTAAAAAGATGTATGCATTAAAATTTAATATATTTGAATTGATACAAATTTAAGATGCAAAAAACGACACCTATAGTCGGTTTTTAGACACTGCTAGACACTGCTTAGCTCACTGATAAGACAACTTATGAATTATATGGAAAAACCTACCTGTATAAATATCCTACACATTAAAAAAAACTCCATCGAAATAAATTAAGCTTTTCCAAAGATCTTAGACAACAGAACGACATACACACAGAGTTTCTAACTACAGACCGACCCTTTGTTTGATAAGTAGTATAGAATAGAATAGAGACACGGCTAACTAAGGGAATTATGACATTGGTGTAGGTATACGAAACTTGTTTCATTCGTCATTGTTAGTTAAACTTTAGGATAGCTCAATTTTTTTCTTTGCATGTATGTGAGTTAACATTGCTTTAGTGCAGTAATTCCTAAACGTTTTTGCTCGCAGACCTCTTTAGTCCTTATAAAACATCCATGGATACTCACATACTTGCTCACATAGGTATAGGTTGTCTCACCTGTCAAGAAATGTAAAACTTTGAATATACAGAACCATAATTTTACCGGTTGTTCTCTATGAGTGTGAAACGTGGTCTCTTTTCTTACATGCCAAAAATTAATTTAGGGTGTTCGAAAACACGGTGCTTAGGAAGATATTTGATCCAAAAATAAATGAAGATATTAAGGAGTGGAGGATGCTACATAATGATGAGCTGCAAACCCTGTACTCATCACCAGATATTAATAGGGTAATAAAATCTTGCAGGTTATGGTGGGCAGGTCATGCAGCGTGAATGTTTGTATTTAGAACTGCGTTCAAGGTATTGAATGGCAAACCCAATAAAAAAGACCACTCACTAGGAAGACCTTGACGCAGATGGAGGATAACATTTGGATAGACCTGAGAAACATAGGATGTAATGAGATAGATTGGATAGAACCAGCTCAAGATAGGTATAGGTGGCGTACTTTCATGAGTGCAGCAATGAGCTTTCTAGTTTTTAATGCCATAGAGTAATTAAATAGAGTAAGTCTGTGTTTAAATAAAGTCTATGTTTTTAGAAATAGCTTAACACCATCTACCATCATTTGTGCTATCTCTAATCAGATGAAAAAACTAACAGTGCTTATTTTACGGAGATACCCGAAGGTTTTAACATTATATTTTAGGCCAAATGACTTTTAGGCCAAATGACTTTAGGCCAAATGACTTTAGGCCAAATGACTTTTAGGCCAAATGACTTTTAGGCCAAATGACTTTTAGGCCAAATGACTTTTAGGCCAACTGACTTTTAGGCCATCTGACTTTTAGGCCATCTGACTTTTAGGCCAAATGACTTTTAGGCCAAATGAATTTTAGGCCAAATGAATTTTAGGCCAACTGACTTTAGGCCAACTGCCGCGTCTCCCTTTTTTACACCAAGATGTTTGTAATAAATAGGCAGACTTGTTATTTAATTGTTTGTATTAAACAGTTTAAAAATTAGTGTTTCTCTATATTAAGTGCTGCCAGTTATTAAAGTTTCACTTCCTAGCCACTAAACAAATTTATTTACTTTAAAAGTTAATTTCCCCTTTAGTCAGGCTATTTTACTTTCTACCCCTCCCTCTTGTTCAAGGTAACATTGCTTCGCCTTTACATCCCTCTCCTGGTTTGTGACACACTGCCAGTTATTTTTTTATCTTCATTGAAAGGAGGTGTTGTTTATTATTAATTTGAAAGAACTGCACAATTACAGTGATTTTATTTTATAGTTAATTTTGTGATATTACTTGAGTTATGTATATGTGCAAAAATGTCTGATAATATACCTATTGGTAAGTACCATATAGTTTTGTACTTATATTTGGGTTTTATTTTAAAATATTTGTAATCCAAATCTCATATATTTTTAAAACATTTAAAAAAATATATTTTAACATCAATAAACCAAATAGTTGCTATAATTCCATAATGATGATAATAATAATAACTTAATAACAATTATATTAATAATAATCTAGCCCATTATGAGATTATTTGGTAAGAATTTAGTAGTAAATTTCATCCATATGCCAATAATTAACTTAGTTGATATTTTTCTGCATGGGAGAGCAATCATTTCAAGATACTTACAGCAATGAAACATTCTTTTAAACAAATATCAATCTTTCAATTAATCTCGAATAAAAAGAAAGTGGAAGTTGTTTCTGACAACAATGAAAACTTCTTATATGTTTCTATTGAAAATAAACCTAGTTCTTCTGGTTTGAGCATTTGTATCCCAACTGCACCCACCACTAGTGCCCTGTTGAGTGACAAAATTTCTGACCCCAATAATGGCATATCTGGAGTTCCTTCTCTCGAGTATATTACTCACAGTACTTTCACAGCAATAGATGTAGTAAGCTCTACTTCTAAGAAATTAGATGCTACTAGTGGTCACGTCCTTGATTGTAATACATAGTGACAGTTTGTCATCTAAATATGATGAGAATTCATTGTCAATGTGGAATGATAATGACATAGGAGATTATTTGAATAAGAATAAACCTATGACCAATCTCCAGAGAGAAAAATTGCGTGGATCTCCTTTGATTTCCCCTAGAGACTATGTTTTTCTTGTTGACCCCAAAGATCCAAGACACTTAAGCTTTCAACAAAGGTGGATGGAATTGTTTCCTTGGCTCCCTTTTTCTAAAAAGGAAAATGATGCCTTCTCTAAGTATTGTGTGATATTTTCTAAGCAATCCGTTGGAAAAGGAAGTCATTAAAACCTTGGAAGTTTAGTGACAAAGCCTTTCAAAAAATACAAAATAGCTAAATAAATGTTTTCTGATCACGCAAGCATATAAAATATCAAGAAATGGAGGAAAATTTTCTCCATGTTACAGAAGGGAAGCTAGTTAAGGTTTTTCATCACATGATTTCTAAGCATGCCAGGCAGGCCAATGAGAAAAGATCAAAGTTGAAATCAACTGTTGAGACCATAATTTTATGTGATGGACAAGAACTGCCACTACGCGGTAAGGTGGAGTCTGGAAATGTTCTCACCAATGACCCCACTGAGAACGATGGAGTATTTCGTGCTCTTTGAGGTTCCGTGTTGATTGTGGAGCTAAGGTACTCAAAAAACATCTAGAGTGTGGTGCTTCTAATGCTCAGTACACTAGTCCAACCATACAGAATGAATTGAAAGAAATATATTGGAACATAATAAAACAAAAGATAGTAGAAAACATTAATGCCTCCGATCTTTCACCATTCTAGCAGAATGAGACCTGGATGTAAGTAGGAGAAAGCAAATGTATCTCTTTTGATGCTACATTTGTGCTAAAAAATGTAATTCTAGAAGACTTTTTTAGAATTTACCCCTGTTACTGATCTTACAGGAAAAGGACGGGGATCTACAAGTTTGCTCCATCTAAACAAAAAAGTTAAAACCCTTTACAATATAGTGGTCAGGGGTATGGTGGTGCTCCTGCAATGAGTGGTCACCTCCATGGAGCTCAAAGTATATACGTACATACATCCTTGTGCCCTTTACGTTGATTGCAGCAGTGCCCATTCATTGAATTTGGCTTTTAGCTAATGCCTGCAAAGTTACACAGATTTAAGAACTTTTATACAACAGTCACATCATTTGTGTATATTTCAGATCTTCACCCAGCACCGGAAATCTTATATGCACAAAAAAAAACACACGCCTGAAACAACATGCAACACTCATTGCCATGTGTAGACCAATGGGTGCAAAAACTTGACTCAATTGCTAGGTTCCAAGAAATGTATCTTCCAACTGTGCATGCATTACAAGAGTTAGAGGGGCAACCAAACAAAAATACCCAAAAGCGCACCCGCTTTTTGCTATAGTTTTGG
>JBCFYV010002338.1:0-39787 GCA_039000515.1 Timema cristinae
TAATAAAAAGTACAAGAAAAAAGGCTTTGTTTTGAAACGCGGAGTAAAATTGCTTTTCGCTTTTTTACACTGCAATGTTTTGGAATATTTGGTTCTTCATAGATATTCTGAACTTTATTTGAATTCTAGAAGATACTTATTATTGAATAAGTACATCTTTTATCTACGTTTGAGATAGCTTTTGTTTAGTACCTAGCTAGGTATTTTTAGCACTGATATGCTAATTTAAATAAAACAGAGTTGAATAATCGGAATAGTTATCCTGTTTTATAAACTAATTGTTACTTTTTATTAATTTATCAATAAGTATAATACACCATTCTAACTTATTAAATGTTTTTATAAAAAATTATCAACTTTAAAAATTCAAAATAATTTATTTCATGTGGACATAAGTGATTATAATGATGTTCTAATATAGGCCTGGGTGCTAAGATTCCTGTCACAAAGAAATATATAAGAAAAACTCAACAAAACCTGTTTGTCTGAAGAGAGCATGAGTGGTGCTGTTTAGGTGGTCTCGAAGGAATATGGGTTAATTAAAAGTTTCTAAGAATTTAATAACCTACAATCTATATTTAAATAAAGAGTCAAGGAATCACGAATTGACTTTGGCTCTGATGATGTTTCTAGTAGATATAGGCTCAAAATAAATATAGCATTAGCAGATCAAATATTGTGATGTAAAGGGGGGGGGGGTTGGAATGTGTAAAGGCTGGTGTTTAAATGATAGCAGGAACAAAAACTCGTTGTACATGCACTGCAAATGGAAAGTAGAATGTTTGGTCTACTCTCCTCAAGCTACATAGACTTGCATTTTATTTAGCAGAATGAAATATGATTTGTTAGCAACTTTACAGGATCAAACATATGACAGGTTAAGCATGGCCTTTCTGAAGAGACATTCGTAGCCACGCTTTCGATCTCCTGAACCCACGTCTATTGTCGTGTGATGGGCTTTAACCACGCTGTGGTGAAACCATATTTTTATTTGCTGAGATCCTTATATGACAAATACATACAATTTAACTCCAGACAGCATTTACATTGTGGACGAAACAGATATCACTTCAGTAATCATTAACAGAATCTGAAGTTCTATGACTTTGAGGGAAACGGCCAGGCGGCGCTTTGGTCTAAGTGGAGAAAATGTGTGTTAGTTACTGCGGAAGATATGAGTAGGATCTTCAGGGAACTTTATGTCTACGATATTTGTTTTATCTAGGGCAGGAGAAAATAAAGAGTTCTAACACCACACAGGAATCCTATTCGATGAATTGATAAAGAAGGATTTTTTAAAAGTGTGCTAGCGATTCATAAGTTTTCCAAACCAAAAGAAGGCAAACCCATTTTATTATTATTACTTTTATTTATTATTATTATTATAATTATTATTATTATAATTATTATTATTAATAATAATAATAATAAAAATACCAACCGTTTGGACTATATCCACTTGTAACGTTGCTTGAGATCAACGTTACAAGCAAGAAGCAAATATGATTTAAATAACACCAAGTCTACAACCACGAAGAGTGGACATAACAAGACTCACCAAAACTGCCCGTTTCTCGGTCTCCGTGTGTGAAGTCTCATCAACAAACATCCCGGCCGTGTACATTGTTCTCGCCCCGAGTGAAAAGGCGTAACTGATAGACTGTGGAGGTGTGGCGTGGTGAGCAGGGCATTTCTCACGTTGCCCCATGGGAAGTGGTCTGACAGTGATCACGTGATGTTCCCGACGTCTCTCCAATGACCTATTTGTTCTTTACCACCAATCCCGCTGTTTCATGTGAATGTTCTACTATGTTCTTTTGCTTCCCCTATGTTCCCCTCCTCTCAGAAAAAAAATTGCTTATAATCTGATGTCGTTTGCCTTAAGCAGCACTTCTTGGTTTGCCCGTGTCTTGGACACACATCACGGGATGGGATTATTCCCAAAGGTATAAATTCAAATTTCGGCCGTACTACTCAAAATTTACTGTTTGGAAAATATTTAAAGAATTTTTTTAAATAGACTATAGGTTAGGTCTAAATTCTCTTTGGCCAGTACATTCTAAATTTCCTTTCGACTTCATCTGTCATTTTCTTTAATATTGTAAGAATGGCTAAGTACGTAGATTAATATGACGTAATGCTATATATAATTTGTTAAATATATTGCTAGGTTTTGCCCTTCCGGCTTGTTGTCCCTTGATTGAAACTATGAGGACCTTTTATATTTTTTTTTTTAACTTACCTTTACAAGGCGAATGCCTGGATTAATTTGGGCTAAGAATAATATAAGTGTATTACTTTCTTTTTGGGTTGGCATTTAAGTAATACGCTAATGTTTTGTAACTATGGAGCGCGCACTGCGGGTTGCCGCTGAGGCCTGTTAAGGGGCCGTAAGCTACGTAGTGAATGTAATCGTTAGGATAAGGTTGCTATGGCTACAGCGCCTCAGTATAGTTATGGACATAACCCCTTTACTTCTTTTTTTTGTTTATGTAATGGCTACATTGTAAAAGTAACCGTTAGGACAAGGTTGCTATGGATACAGCGCCTCAGTATTGTTATGGGCATAACCCTTTTTTATTTTATGTAATTCTCTTGTAACTATCTGTTGTTACTTATATATATATAGTCACATATATACATACATAATTATTGTTAATCTATTCTCAAATAAATAATTATTTATTAGACTCGCATCTTTAATTTACATCGACAAGTTCAAAGTAATTTTGGCTGATCAAACAAAAGACTCTCGTACCGTTCTTTTGAGTCTTTAGGTATAGTAGTGGATGGTGATTGAGAAGGGTTCATGGCGCAGATGATTGAATAGGTCCAAGTATAGGCCTATCAACAAATATGTGGTCAACGCTCTTCTGCAATTAACTCATTTTCTTGTTGTTTTCTGCCCTCTTTACCTTATTGTACGTGTTCACCTGCCCTTGTCCAGTTGAGGAGAAGGGGGTGTAACACACACTTAACTAATGTGTAACTTTAGGGTGATTGTGAAATGAAATATAAAACCTAACAGTTTAACGTGGAATCCGAACCACCATGGAATCCTGGCATTCCACACATTCTTAATTGTGATTAATACACTTCTTGTCAGAGGAGAAGGAATGGTTTGACAATCAGATAAATCTGGACGGACCGAGGACTTATCTCCTGACCTCCAGCACAGAATTTTGGACACCTTACCACTAGACCGGTCACCCGTTTTAATATTGTTGTATGGGCATGCTACCCCACACTTGAGCTACTGGAAATGGCTAGTAGAAAATAATGTTGTTTTCTTTTTTTCCCCACCTCATTACACACAGAGACTCAGTTGCACGAGAAACCTGATCTCTGGACCACTGGTTTTAAACACATGATTAGGAAATCCCTTCTCTTTGCCCTCTGGTTGCCGTAGCAATATTACATAAAAACAACAAAAAGCGGGGTTGATAATTCTTGGGGTCAAACACATAATAAATCACTTGCACCTGTATTTTATATACTATTGTAATGAAAACAAAATTAATAGTTAAGAAATAAAATAATAAGTTATTTTTTTGGGTTTTTTATGTATTCTGAATGTTAGTCATATCAATCCTCCATGAAGCTCCGTTTATTTACATATCTAAGGTAACATAATTTTCTTGAAACAAAGTTAAAATTGGTGTTTGGAAATTTTATGTTAATATTTAAAAAAATTTGATTTTTAACAAGGTATTGATTAGTATACCATAGTTACAATTAAAATGAATAAGTATCCTTACTGCTCATAGTTCCATTCTCTTTTTGTGTAAGTTATCTTAAGATATAGTCACTAAGTGACTGATAAAAATGGTAAAAACAAAACAAAAATTGGAAACTTTTTACCAAAGCCATTCTGTAGTTGAAAGTTACATATCTTTATTTTTGATTAAAGATATGTATAATCTTCTCACTTCCTCTCCAAGTTAAATTTAACACTCTTGTATAAAACGTTTATAGTTCAAAATTTTAATAACTTTCAGCCCAGTGTCGCTTTTTGTTTCTTGATTGGGAACTTAGACACCCCAGCTTTATTACCATTTTAAACCGACGCCAAAGAAAAAACAGCCGAACAACAACTAATCGCCCCTTCAAGTTTCAAAACCAATAAAGAAACAAAAAACAAAACAACTTTCCAAAGAGGTGGACAATTTTTTAGAATAAGAATATTGCTAGAATAGTGACGAAATGGATGAGAGTTTGAGAAAAAGAAAGCTCAAAGTTATTTCTTCAGGACAAAGCCGGATACGTCAGTCTAATGTATATAAATACTTATCACTATAATTCTCAGGTACTTGCGTGATCTAGAAATCCGGCTTCCTGATATCCGAGAATAATATTTTATCTTGGACTTGCTGCTCACCCAAAACTAAAATAAAACCTTTTAAATTTCATCACAAACCTATAATAATAGTAGTTTACCATAATAAAGGGATTAAATTTAAAATTTTAAAAAATACAAATTTTTAAAAAGACTATCATTTCCAAAACTTACCTATTGATACAATTTAAAAACATCCCCTTAAAAGGTTTTCTAACAAACACCATAACTATTGTGTTATCTATCTTTATATATTTTTAAAGATAATGATATAGAAATTATTATTAAAATTAAGTTACAATAAGAGTTAAAATTAACAATTTACAGTCTATAGTCCTCTTTGCTTCTCAAAATACCTTTGGTACGCAAAATAATTTAATCGATTTAATAGATATATAAAGCTGCGCTTTCAAAGAGGTTCGCCAGTCCATGTATAGAATCTTGAAGTAAGTAATCATTATAATATGTAATACTAGAATAAATACCTGGCGTTGCGTGGTTCACTGGGAAATACTTTTATTTGCATCAAACAGAGAGGAAAAAATCTCTTCTTTTATTTCATATTTTGACCCAGTTTTTAAAAAATCTAAAAAAACTATAATAAATTTAATTTTCGAGCTTTTAGATGCTGTAGATATCGCGCATTCCTAATGACAGATAGACAAAGAAAATTAATTTTTAATATACACAAAATAAAGTAGTATTTTGCTATTTCGCCATTGTTAATCAAAAATTATTTATAAGTTCAATCTACCATGAATTCGCAACCCTTCCTATTCAAATCAAATGTTAAATGTAACATTTAATTTTGATTTTAGAAAGAAATAATTGGATAATTCTAAATCCATAGATAAGTTTTTTCTTGAGTCTGTATCCTTTCAAACCCTTTAGCTTAAAATATTTATTAAACCACCCACTTACCGAAAATTTTAAAAAATTAAGTTGGAATTTCCTGTTGAAAACATAGTAAATGAGAAAGCAGGGATTATCACTCTCTCTTTAAATGCTGTGCTCAAGACTTTTCCTCATCCTTGTAATTACCATCACTTCAACCTTTGCTAAGCAAATTTCATCCTATACTCTTTCACTTCCTCATTTCCATTTTTGTATTTGTTCCTATACTTCCTTTTCTTTCTCCTCCCATACCATCAATTCATAATCAAATATCATGGTTTCATTCTTTCCTCCCATTTTGTTCATGAGTATTAGAAAAGTAAGGGTAAAAGGGGTACTCCCTGTTTCAATCTATTTGTTATTTTGAGCCACTCCATCCTCCCTCTCTCCATCTTAACACAAATACTGTTACCCTCTTACATGTATTTAACTCTCTTTACAACTCCCCCTTCTCCACTTCTGCCTCCTCCATTACTTGCCAAACTCTATTTATATCCACGATATCATATGGCTTCTCTTATGATATACGTATTCTATAAAAGACAAATTGTTTAATTAGAGATGTAATTTATTAGCTAAATGAACAGTAGCAAGGATAGAAAAATGTCAACAGTGAGATTACTATAAGGAAACTTAGGTTTAAGTTAGATTAGTTAAGTACCTAATATTATAGTTTTACATTATTTAGGCAAACATATATATTATTACCCTATTTTAATAGTTGACATCTTTTTGGGTGTGTTCATTTTGATCTTTACTAAGTTTTATTTTAGTTAAAATAAGAAAACTTCTCAATTCTTGAAACTTAAAAACCACTAAATGAATGATGAAAATTATTATTAGTTTTAATTTCTATAACTTACCCAACACTAGATTCTAGTCATAGGAAACATGCATTTAAAGGTGATACTGCTTTAAGTAAAACACAACCAATAAATAAAAAAAAATAATTTTTATGTTTTCATTTGCTGTAAAAAAAATTCAATTTCACATAAAATCAACTGTGATTTTTTTTTGTAAAAGGCCATTCGGTTTATCTCATTCTGCTGGTTTAGTTATCCTCCTCCCCCACTTGGGCACTGCTATCATATATCTTGATAAGTACTGTTCTTTGGGCGATGAGAACTGAGGGATTGCTAGTGATGTACAGTACGCACATACAATACCAAACAGACGTGGTAACAATTTGTCCAACTAAAGTAAAATAATACAACCTAAGGGCACTGTAGAATGTAAAAAAAAAATCTGTATACATGTCGGAAAATAAAATTCAATATATTAATATAATATTTTATATTATAAGAGGTTTAAATAAATCTAGTGAGTCTGATAGTATATTTCCATTGGAATGAGAGTCAAAATTACTACATTTGACGGTCCCATTTTTGATATAATTGACGAGTAAACCTTTGGGCTTTACAACAAAAATCGATCATATGGAATGTTTGAAGTGTAGGCTATCATCTCTTGAGTGATAAGAACCACATCTTTTGGGAAACATCACCAACTTGAAAATGAATAATTTAAATAATATTATACACTTTTAAAAAAATTTGTTTGAAGTAGCGATATTCACACGTTTAAAAATAATCATGGTTGTTTGGGTTTGGGGGCGGGAAGCTATATAATATACCAATAAGTGCATTTCATACCCCTCAAGGTAATTAGAAGTTTTTGGTTTTTCTACACGTTTAAATACACATTTTAGTTAAGACATAACAAAAAAAAAAAAAGCAATACTTTCTGAAACTGTAATTTTTAAATGAGGGATGAATTTTGCCACATATATATACAAACGTCTGACAATTTCTAAGAAAATTCACTTCTTAGTTACACTTTAAATAATTGTTAATGGGGACCCTAGTAGGTTTTTATTAATATATATATATATTAAATATACTTCAACTTAAACTCATGTATACATACATTTATTCACACATATCTTATCGGAAGAGAAATTTATGCTATTCTTTTGAACGTTAAAAAAATAGAGGAAAAAACACTAACTCTGGTATATACACCTCTACTTCAACCATTAAAAACATATTAAGTTCTAGAAAATATTATAGCTGTTCAAATGTGTGATCTCTGTCTTATATTCTCTGTTCATTTTAGTTCTACCATAGTTAAGAGTTTTTTATAATCCAATAAACGAGACAAGTACCGAGAATATGTAACCAGCAATGGAAGAACCGGGAAATTAATGACTTAAAAGGTGTGCACCTTTTGCTATTTTCTTAAGCAATAGACATTAAGAGTTTTCTGTTAAAATAGAGGTTAGTTTATAATATAAGAGTGGGATGTAACCCTAACTTTACAAATACCTAAATCCAATAAAATTGGGCCCCTACTAAAACATCTTTTAATTTAAATTTGGGCTCCAGTCAAATAGAAATTAGCTTTCCCATTTGATATTTTCATTTCTGGACTAAATCTACAAAGTGTACAAATGTGAATTTTAAACCTGAAAATAATGTATGTATTTTACAAATTAATAGATTAGTTCTAGTAGCACTGAACAAACATTACTGTTAACTTTAAGACTGTCAAATCTTGGTCTGTTTTGGAAAAAAAGTGCAACAATAATCTGATAATGGAACCAAACCGGGCCCCCTCATAACACTTCCACAAAGATCGAATTTATGAACATATAGCACATTAAAAATATATTCTCAGTTCAGCTCGGTGAGTAGTTTGTTTCGTCCTCAGCACTCCGACTTGTCCTCTTCTACAAGCTTCTGAGTGTTCTTGCCCGTGTCTTTGGTGGTGGGTCCCACTTCCGACGCTGGATCTGAATATGCGGAGAAGACCACAGGAGGATGCTGGAATAACCAGTACAGTGATGTTGGTTCCGGGAATACCTCCCCCTCTCTATCCAGCTTAGATTTATTTTATGTCGTCAGCCACCTCTAAATACCCGATCCTTAACCCTACATCTTTCTGCCCCACCTAATGTGCCCAAAAAAATCATACATGGGGTTACTGAAGTATCTGTTCTTGGAGCAGTGTCAACCAGGTTGTATTCAACTCCATTGGTTCCTGTGAAAAATTTCATATAAACCTGATGTCACCCAGGTTGTGATCACGTCCATGGGTTTCTGTAACACACCATTTGCACGTAATATTCGAAAAAACCCAAAAATTTGAAGATTTGCATATTCCTAATTTTTATATATTATTATTATTTATAGATACTAATTTATAAATGTATAAAAACATGTTGAAAACAATAATACGGCCCATCAGCAATGTAAATATGGTCAATAATTTATGAGCTGCCAAAAGAGAACGTGCGGACCTCATGTGTCCCACCGGTTTACTGACCCCTGTTATAGAGGAAGATGTTAGTAATGTCTAACATTTTAACCTTTGAGATAACATTGAGGATATGTATTGGTTGTGGATAAAATGTCACTGCTTTAATCTTTGTTAATTCGTAATTCTTCACCGACTTGTGTATAATATAAGCTATTATAAGAATGGTGACAGATAGAAGACAATTTATACAAAAACACTCTCAATACACGCGTCGGGTTTGTAGCCCAAAACAACTCATTCCTGGTAAGCCAAGCTAAACAGCCTGGCGCCCTATTCTGCGTGACCACCAATACGTGCTACGATAATATACACTTTTTTTTATAGTCCTCGTTTAAAAAAAAAGATAAATAGACGACTACAATGCTGAGACAAAAACCTCGAATTAAAAGATAATGTTAGTTTTAATATTACAATAGACTATATCTATATAAATTCGGGTCTAGTGTCAAAATATAATATTTGTATCATTTAAAGTTAGTACTTGCTGGGCTATATCTATAAAATCGTATTTTATAACATTATATGTGTATTATTTAGAGTTAAAATAAATCTATCATTTGATTTGCGAAACTCCAACAATAAAACTACCCCTTTCAATCGACTCAATAATGCACGTTCTTTTCCTTGGAAATGATTGAAAAAATAGCATAACGTATTGATGTATTTTGTTGAGAAGCTTATACAACGATTGGTTCCAGTTAAATACTTAATATTGCAAATATGAGCTTGATTGAAATGTTGATTTTCTTCCTCCTGGGATTAGTAAGTTCTAGGTGGATCAAGGAAGTGTTTAGAGCTGTAGGGAACTACATAACCGGCCACAAACACGTCGGGGTTAGGAACCCACAAGGTGAGACAGTTTAACACTTTATATATAGTTGTAGCAATTGGTTAAATCAAGTTGGAAAACCAGTATATTCATATCAACATACAAGCTTAAAATCATTATAGTTACGCCATGTGTCCATATTGAAGGGCCACAGATCAAAAAATTGAAATTGGGTGAAAAATTTCACTTGCACAGAAATCGAGACCATGATCTTTAACTTTTGTGCGCTATTGCTATACCGTTTAGCTAACCGGGATTCATCTCTTGTTCAGTGTCATTTTTCAATCATAATTTAAGACAGACTTATCTGAGTTTGAGTTGTGCGAAGTATTTATTAGAATTTCACGTTAAATTTAAAATTAGCTCAGTGGTAGATTTTCGGTGCCTAAACCCAAAAGGGGTCGGGCTAAATTACCCTGTTCATGTGTCTTTTTCTACTAGTTTAAATTAAATATAATGTAGTAATATGGTTGATGGATCTTTAGAAAAGCAGTATTACTAAAATTTCGAAACTTGCCGTAAATATTTTTGTCAGTACTATTTATTTTGAATATTTATAATTGTTTCAGCAATAATTCCGGTCTGCTACTTGCACACCATTGGCAGAAACTCCCAAATTACAAGTTGAAGCACCGAGGACTCAACAAATCAAAAAGGCGACATCACTCTGGCCAAGGGATCTACAAAACCACGAACCATATGTGCCGGCTTACAAACTCTTCTTCCCGAAGTTCCTGCTGAAGCACCGGGAAGAAGCAGTTTTTTCGTACGGTGGTTCAATGCAGGGTTTTGAGAAAGACTGCCGTGACCCTATGTGCCGGCTTACAAGCTATTTTTCAAGAGCCACGAATCCAATGTACATGCTTTTTTAAAGTTTTATATATATGTGTATTATTTTTTCGATATGATGTACCTCCCGCCAAATTTTAGTAGATAAATAACTCACCAAACAAACACCGTTAACACCAAAGTATTTATTGTTTTCTCCCTAACATATTCATTCCCATTTTGATCTTGATTACCTCCAGCAAAATTTTCGTCCGTACATAACTCACACAACTAACACAGATAATACCAAAGTTTTTATTGTTTTCTACATCAACTCAACATGTTTTACTATTTACCCCCATATTGATTTAAAAAAGGATTGATTTGAAAATGGAATTAAATTACTGTATCGTGCATAAATCAACATTTGATTTTCATTTCACCGAAGTTTGGATTACAGGTAATTTTTAAATTATTAATTACAAAAATAAATATTGTTTTATAAAACACTTATCTTGTACTCATGAAGTTGCTCGAAACAATTAACAAAAACTTATTACAACGGGATAAACGTCTATTCATGGTATATTATAAATGACGTATCGCGGTGGATGATATATTTTAGGTGACGATATATCGTGCTCTATTGTAATAAGTCGTGTTAGCTCGATTGAGTGGCCACATGGTCTAACGTGCAATTCTTCGTGTTGGGTAAGGTTGTTGAAGACACGGAGATCGAGGCTCGTTTAAGATCTAGTGCACTTAGGATGGTTATTCTCAAATGGTTTTCCATCTCCCTTCACGCAAATGCGAGTGATCTTATATTAATTTAACACAACAATTGCAGCCAAAGCTAATAATAGCATTTTTACCATTTTTTTATGTTTATTTTTATAGATATAGTTATTTTAGGTGAAAAGAGACCACGGAAAATCACGTGTTTACATATCGATAAGTGAAAATGTTTATGGTAAATTTTCTAATAATCAGATAAGGGAAAAAATTTTTAATAAAAAAAGGACTTAATTTGGTCAAGCTTTTATAAGGCTAATCCTCACCACTGTCACAGAATAAATATTGTTACATATGTTACATCTGTTTGTTGTAGGTGGTATTAGCATCTGTGACAATAAAACTCCCACGACGGAAACAATGTCTAAACAAACGTTTATATTTTTTAGAACAGACCTTTGTTTTAGGTGAATGGTCTAGATTTGGTTTTATTTAAGACTAGCAGAAGTACCAATGTGGCTTTGGGTAAACAACCAATGGATTTCATGGGTTTACCCCCGGCAACGCTTTTTTTTACTTCAAAATACAGACCAAAACACTTAATTTTATTTATTCCGGCCCAGTTTTTAATTCATTTAAAAAAATCCAGTCCAAATTTCCAATTTCCGACTTCAAAATGCACATGTTTGTGTAGAGAGGCTTTTTATATTTTAAATTTCCATACAATGACCACGGTTAAAATCACACACGCCCCATGACAGTGCTGCACTACACATATCGACACTTTGGAATACGGAAACAGAACATACCCCAATTAATATTAACAACACTAGTCCATAGGAAAGGGGGAAAACGTTCTGGGGTCAACATTAACGGTCCTACATCACAGAAGTGCTTCCAATTATTTCATGAGCATTCCACGTACCTAACTCATATGAGACCTGTTGAACACATGTTTGAATACTTTTCTGGGGCTGTATGCCGAAAAGCTGAAACACAATTTAATTGTATTAGCATAATTTTCATATATTAAGTGTATAGGATATTTTTTTTACTGATGGTTTTACAAGCTAATGTGAAGTTTGAGCTATGATTTTCCGAACTTCCTGTTTCATAAAAGCTACTTTTACAATCAGCATTAATTAGTGTGAAGAAATCCAATACATTAAGGCTGTTCTTAGCAAGACGTGGTTCACTGGGCAAACTTCGTTTACAAGTCTCCAGTTACCTTCCTCCCTACCCCCTGTCACAACCAAAATAGTGAAAAACTTAATCTTATTTAATGTTTTCCCAGTAATTTGCACCTATTTTGCCAGTTTTTAGACGTTTTATTCTAAATACTTATATCATAAATGCTAGAAGCCATGTTTTTATACAGATAAGGGTTTATTTATTCCCTAAACCTTCGTTAAATATCTTTTTCGACAAAATTTGACTGTATAGTGGTTAAAAGAATATCTTGACAAATTTAAATTTAACCAGCCAATGCATTTAATGTTATCGTGAGACTTATCCACCACGACTGACAGACCAACAAATGCATATCGGTGAGTGAAATGGAGACTCACTTTACTCGTTCATTAAATCAAACCACCAACTTTTATTGTTTTTTTCACTCTGACAATATCTGATAAATTAATATGCAGGGAGCCTACTAACGAGTACGCAATTTAAAATATCCCACCCCAACCTCTTTCCGCCCTCTGTCACCTAAGAGAGAATGAGGAACACCCAAAACCCCCAAAAATCAGGGTCCATTGTGGCCGCACCTTTTGCAGGCTTCTAGGGGTGGTCCTGCAATTTTATTAATTTCAAGAATATTTATTTACCAATAATTAAAACATAGCCTGTGTTGCTCCTATCACACAAGTCGCGAAAGACTCTCGAGATGAGCCTTCCTTGTTATTAACAATGAAAACGAGATATACCCACCGAGCGACCGCTGCCATTAGTGAATATATTTCCATCTTTTGTGGGAAAAAAGTTTTTGATAAGAACCGCACAACGACCCCTTCAGCAGTTAATATCAGCTGCTACTTAAATTTATTCAAGTAGCTATTTATTGTCCTCGGGAGGGTTTAGTTTAACTCCCTTCCAGAACCACTGCTTGACATCACCCGGGGGTCGAACCTGGGGAAAACTTGACTTGTAGCCAGGAACTATGAACACTAGACCACAGAGGCTGCCCTAAATTATATTTAAAAAATAAAATTATGGGCCAGAGAAAAGGAAATACAAAATTTTTTTAGCAAAAAGACTGAAAAATGATTGAATGAACATTTAAATGAAAACACTAAACAAAAGGAAATAAGACCATCATCCGTTCCGAAAGGGTTCTTCGGAGCGGGATAAAAAAAAAAGTCAAAGTTGAGAAATAGGAAATTCAAATGAATCAAGCACCCCCTCCGGGGGGTCGTTTTGATCTTAAGCGTAAACTCTCACAGAAGATTGGATTGCCGATTACGGGAGATCGATGTTCGAATCTTGGTTGGGTGAATTGTTACAATCATTTGTGATTTCCTAAAACCATTAAAATTTCCTTCATTAATAATAATGTCAATCCAACATTGAGGATTTTGAATTAACATTTTCAGGTAATAGGAACACTGATGGTCAATGATATAACTTTAACAATCAAAGATGTCGGATATAGGTGTTTTTTCACCATCAAAAATAGCCCGGATTATGGATATTTCATATATTATACTCGTATTATCATTCCACTTCCGGTACCAACAAACAACCCGCTTGAAGCTCCATCGGACGGAAAAAGTCATCTCTACCACACACGCTTCTCTAACAGGGATTTATCTAGTAGTTAGTTGTTTTATAAAAGCTTTGTTAGTTATTCAATATGATTGTTATAACAATGACTAGGTCTTAGTAATTTAATATATTATTGTTTAACTACAGGTTAAATTCAAGTATGAACGTAGCTCGGGAAGCTTCCTACAAGTTCGGACCCCTGTGTTTTAAACTTTCCCCCTCGGGAAGCTTCGTATATTTCAGATCAGTCTGTTTTCAACTTTCTGGCTCGGAAAGCTTCGTATATGTTCGGACGACCATTGTGTTTTCAACTTTCCGGCTTTTGGGAACTTGGTGTAAGTTCGGACCAGTCTGTTTTCAACTTTCCGGCTCGGGAAGCTTCGTATATGTTCAGACCTGTATGTTTTCAACTTCTGGCTATGGAAACTCGTGTAAGTTCGGACGAGTCTGTTTTCAACTTTCCGGCTCGGAAGCTTCGTATTTGTTCGGACCAGTTTGTTTTCATCTTTCCGGCTTGGAAAACTCGTATATGTTAGGACCAGTTTGTTTTAAATTTTCCGGGTATGGAAACTTCGTGTAAGTTTCGGACCAGTGAGTTTTCAACTTTCCCGGGTATGGAACTTCGTGTAAATTCGGACCAATCTGTTTTCAACATTCCGCTCGGGAAGCATCGATTAAGTTTGACCCGTGTGTTTTCAACTTTCCGCCTTGGGAAGCTTCGTATTTATTTCGGACCAGTTTGTTTTCATTTTTCCGGCTATGGAAAACTCGTATATGTTAGGGCCAGTTTTTTTTTTAATTTTCCGGCTATGGAAACTTCGGTAAGTTTGAAAACCCGTGTGTTTTTCCCAAAGTTTTTGCGAAACTATCTTGCCAAGACGAGGGAGGCTCTCCTCGCAGCTTTTTGCCAACTTTGTTTATGGTCAGTATTGTTGACATATTAATTTGGGTTTTATGTCTTGATTACTTTTTAGTTTGTTATGATTACAATTTATTGTATTTAAATTATAAAAGTATTCACTATTTCAGAATGTATAATTCCAAATATATATTTATTACCTAATAATTAATTATTATGTAATTATGGTGAGTGGATGAACATTTTGTAAGAGAGTCAGAATGCGAATTGTCACACATGAAAAAAAAGTTTTGAGTGATGTTTTATTTTGGTAATATGAAATAATAAAAAGTAAAATAAATTCATAATAAAGGGCCTTTCAAGATCCAAAAAATAAGGATCAAACGAAGGAAAAATTTCTTGGAAAGTTTACAACTGTTCGTAAAGTCCTTTACGGAAGTTATATTATATATATATATATATATATAAAATAATAATAAAATATATAAATATATATATATTAAAAATATATATATATATAATATATATATATATATATGAAAAGTTTGACTTAAACGTGGTGGCAAGATAAAAAGCTCACTGGTAGTTTCCCCTAAGAAGTGCGCGATCTTCTCATTATAAGGGTGTGGACAGGTGAGACTTAGTCAGATATAAAAGTCACAAGAAAAAAAAGGCTTTGTTTGTGTCAACGCGGAGTTAAATTGCATTTTCGCTGTTTACACTGCAATTTATTGGAATATTTGGTTCTTCATAGATATTCTGAACTTTATTTGAATTCTAGAAGATACTTATTATTGAATAAGTACTCTTTTATCTACGTTTTTGAGATAGCTTTTGTTTAGTACCTAGCTAGGTATTTTTAGCACTGTATGCTAATTTAAATAAAACAGAGTTAAATTTAAAAGGGAAATAGTTATCCTGTTTTATAAACTAATTGTTACTTTTTATTAATTTATCAATAAGTTTAATACACCCATTCTAACTTATTAAATATTTTTATAAAATATTATCAACTTTAAAAATTCAAAATAACTTATTTCATGTGGAACATAAGTGATTATAATGAGTTCTAATATAGGCCTGGGTGCTAAGATTCCTGTCACAAAGAAATATATAAGAAAAACTCAACAAAACCTGTTGTCTAAAGAGCATGAGGGGTGCTTTTTAGGGGGTCTCGAAAAGGAATATGGGTTAATTAAAAGTTTCTAGAATTTTAAAAACCTACAATCTATATTTAAATAAAGAGTCAAGGAATCACGAATTGACTTTGGCTCTGATATGTTTCTAGTAGATATAGGCTCAAATAAATATTTGCAATTTGCAGATCAAATTTTGTGATGTAAAGGGGGGGGGGGGGTGGAATGTGTAAGAGGCTAGTATATACTCGACAACATACAAAAACTCGTTGTACATGCACTGCAAATGGAAGTAAATGTTTGGTCCTACTCTCCTCAAGCTACATAGACTTGCATTTTTTTTTAGCAGAATGAAATATGATTGTTAGCAACTTTTCAGGATCAAACATATGACAGGTTAAGCATGGCCTTTCTGAAGAGACATTCGTAGCCCACGTCTTAGATCTCCTGAACCCACGTCTATTGTCGTTGATGGGCTTTAACCACGCTGTGGTGAAACCATATTTTTAATTTGCTGAGATCCTTATATGCAAATACATACAAATTTTAAATCCAGACCCGCATTTACATTGTGGACGAACAGATATCACTTCAGTAATCCATTAACAGAATCTGAAGTTCTATGACTTTGAGGGAACGGCAGGCGGCGCTTTGGTCTAAGTGGGGAAATGTGTGTTAGTTACTCCGGGGATATGAGTAGGGTCTTTAGGGAACTTTATGTCTACGATATTTGTTTTATCTAGGGCAGGAGAAAATAAAGGGGTTCTACACCCCCAGGAATCCTATTCGATAGAATTGATAAAGAAGGATTTTTTAAAAGTGGTGCTAGCGATTCATAAGTTTTCCAAACCAAAAGAAGGCAAACCCATTTTATTATTATTACTTTTATTTATTATTATTATTATTATAATTATTATTATTAATAATAATAATAATAATAAAAATACCAACCGTTTGGACTATATCCACTTACACTAATGTGTAACTTTAGGGTGATTGTGAAATGAAATATAAAACTACAGTTTAACGTGGAATCCGAACCACCATGGAATCCTGGCATTCCACACATTCTTAAGTGTGATTAATACATTCTTGTCAGAGGAGAAGGAATGGTTTGACAATCAGATAAATCTGTGACGGACCGAGGATTTATCTCCTGACCTCCAGCACAGAAGTTTGACACCTTACCACTAGACCAGGTCACCCGTTTTACTATTGTTGTATGGGCAATTCTACACACACTTGAGCTACTGGAAATGGCTAGTAGAAAATAATGTTGTTCTTCTTTGTTTCCCACCTCATTACACACAGAGACTCAGTTGCACGAGAAACCTGATCTCTGGACCACTGGGTTTAAACACATGATTAGAAATCCCTTCTCTTTGCCCGTTGGTTGCCGTTAGCAATATTACATGAAACAACAAAAAGCTGGTTGATAATTCTTGGGGTCAAACACATAATAAATGCACTTGCACCTGTATTTTATATACTATTGTAATGTAACAAAATTAATAGTTAAGAAATAAAATAATAAGTTATTTGTTTGGTTTATTTATGTATTCTGAATGTTAGTCATATCAAATCCTGCCCATGAAGCTCGTTTATTTACATATCTAAGGTAACATAATTTTCTTGAAACAAAGTTAAAATTTTGGTGTTTGGAAATTTTATGTTAATATTATAAAATTTGATTTTAACAAGGTATTGATTATACACCGGGAAGTTACAATTAAAATGAATAAGTACCCTTACTGTCATAGTTCCATTCTCCTTTTGGTAAGTTATCTTAAATATAGTCACTAAGTGTGTAGCATCGGATGGTGTTACATAGACTCTAAAACAACAACAAGGCGCTGACTTACCCATTTTGCCCGCTCCCGAGGCTCCATGCAAGATAGACACAAGTCGGACGTAACTTCGCGGACCGAAAACAAAACTAATATTAACTTGAAGAATGGGCGCAAACGGCGACGCCCGTAAAGTGGACTGACTGACGCAATGGGGATATCCACATCGTGAAGTTCCCGACGGCCACGAACTTCCCCAAAGTTCGTTTTAGGCAGCGAAATTTTTCCCGGGCGATCCTAAATGTTTTCCCCCCAATGTCTCCTTTTTTTCCCCCTCTGTGGCAGATTGTATTTATACGGCATCTGAGCCTACTATCGAAAAATTTGGGGCCCTTTAAACCCGTACTAGGAGTAGGAGAAGCCCCGGGCTTCATTCGTATTATATTGTAAGATCTAATTTATTTCTGGCAACTCTAACTTAGCTTTGAAATAATTTTAAATTTTATTCTAAATTCAGTTTGACGTCATTTCAATTTTTCAAAATATGGAGCATGTAGTAAATTTAATGTGCCCCTCGTTGTTATCACAATGCGAATCGAGTCGTAATCCTTGCTGGATAATAATCGTTTTATTAACTTTGAGAGATATCGATTTTCTTTCATCAATATAGAATGTTTGTTTTGTTAACTCGATATTTCTGTGAGAAATATTAAATGCATGTTCGCGGGAACATTGAGTTGGTTGAACTTAGGGTTAAAAATTTTGTACCTTTGCTATAGACTCTGACTATTTATTGTTAAAATTTCGGAGTAAAATTTTGTGGATACCAAATTTGGGTATTTTTCTTATGTTTATTCAAGGAGGTTTATTAAGTGTAAATAAGCTTTGGTATTAACTGTTAAGATATAAACCAATTATTGTAAGCTTCCTCTTGTAACGTATCTTAATCATCACAAAATTATGACTGCCCTTAAAAAAAAGAAAAGGGAACCAAAGCTATAAAAGTTTGTAACGCTAAAGTAGAGTAAATGATTATTTTGTTGTTATGAACTTCTAAAAATCTACTGATAATACTATAACATTTTACAGTTTTGGTGAAAAACATAAAAATTAAAATTATTATTATTACAACTATATTTGAAAGTTCAATATTAATCCCTTTTAAATAAAATTGATATTCAAAAAATATCTTCTTGACGTGATTTATAATATAATATTTACCCACCATACCTAGTATACGAGAGTATATTTAAGTAAGTTTTCTAATATGGTGAACATGAGGGGCAGTATATATTCTTTACCTTCTCTTGAGATGGACTATCCATATGTTTTACTCTGCGACAGGTGGGAGTTGCGAGATCTGATGATTTGAATGTTGTCTTTAAACCTTGAAAGGACAGAACTCCTTGCATTCACTCCTGATGTCCCCCTTTTTTGTATGTACCTTTCTTGTAGTTTTGAGCCTCCCCCCCATTAGGACGGTTCAAGTGACTGATAAAAATGGTAGAAACAAAACAAAAATTTGAAACTTCTTACCAAAAGCCATTCTGTAGTTGAAAGTTACATATCTTTATATTTGATTAAAGATATGTATAATCTTCTCACTTCTTCTCCAAGTTAAATTTAACACTCTTGTATAAAACGTTTATAGTTCAAAATTTTAATAACTTTCAGCCCAGTGTCCCTTATTGTTTCTTGATTGGGAACTTAGACATCCAGCTTTATTACCATTTTAAAACGACGCCAAAGAAAAAACAGCCGAACAACAACTAATCGTCTCCTTCAAGTCTTCAAAACCAATAAAGAAACAAAAAACAAAACAACTTTCCAAAGAGGTGGGGCAATTTAGAACTAAGAATATTGCTAAAATAGTGACGTATGGATGAGAGATTGAGTAAAAGAAAGCTCAAAGTTATTTCTTCAGGACAAAGCCGGATACGTCAGTCTAATGTATATAAATACTTATCACTATAATTCTCAGTACTTGCGTAGGATTAGAAATCCCGGCTTCCTGATATCCGAGAATAATATTTTTATCTTGGACTTGCTGCTCAGCCAACTAAATAAAACCATTTAATTCATCACAAACCTATAATAATAGTAGTTTACCATAATAAAGGGATTAAATTTATATTTTAATAAATACTAATTTTAAAGACTATCATTTCCAAAACTTACCTATTGATACAATTTTAGAAACATCCCCTTAAAAGGTTTTCTAACAAAACACCATAACTATTGTGTTATCTATCTTTATATATATTTTAAAGATAATGATATAGAAATTATTGATTAAAATAAGTTACAATAAGAGTTAAAATTAACAATTTACAGCTCTATAGTCCTCTTGCTTCTCAAAATACTTTGGTACGCAAAATAATTTAATCGATTTTAATAGATATATCAAACATGCGCTTTCAAAGAGGTTCGCCAGTCCATGTATAGAATCTTGAAGTAAGTAAATCATTATAATATGTAATACTAGAATAAATACCTGGCGTTGCGTGGTTACACTGGGAAATACTTTTATTTGCATCAAACAGAGAGGAAAAAATCTCTTCTTTTATTTCATATTTAATCTAAATCTAAAAAAATCTAAAAAAACTATAATAAATTTAATTTTCGAGCTTTTAGATGCTGTAGATATCGCGCATTCCTAATGACAGATAGACAAAGAAAATTAATTTTTATATACACAGTGTAAAATAATTCTATCTTTTTTTTATTATTTTCTATAATTAATTTTTTTATATACTTTAACAATAATGGGGATGGGTGCTTACACAGGATATTAGGGAACTAGATATATATTGATCGTATAAAGCATTTATCAATTTATTAATCCCAAGCCCAATGTAATTAACATATAAAAAATAATAAATACATGAGATTAAAGATAAATTAAATTTTGGGTTGCTCAGACAAACTTATTTGCAACGATTTTTTCATAGTAAAACGATTTAAACAAAAAAATGAAATTTAATATTCTAAATTAATTTAGCACGAGACTCTCTCTCGGGACCTTGGGTCATTTTGGGCAAAAATGTACCCTTATTAATTAAGCTGACTTATAAACTAAAACTTACTTACTATACAATTAGAGCTTCTTAAATCTACAAATTTCATCTATAAATTACAGTCTATTTACAAGATCGAGATCAGTCAAGGGTTTATTAAAATAATAACTATTTTTATAAAGTCATTGACTCTGTGAAGTAATTATGCAGTTCAATGATAACGTTACTGTCTTGAATTAAATTTATTTACGTATCATATAGTCTTTTGGGTGGCTTCAGTTTGTAGACATTTTATAGTATCAGAAATCACTCACGTTTTTCCCAGTCGTAGTCGGCCGTGATACTATTTACTACCAACCCTTTTGGGTTAGTAACGTTATTCTTGTGATCCTTACTAAATCTTCTTTTACAAGAAATATTGTCTTATACTTTTGCTTTCCTACATCCACTAGCGGTTTTACGTTTTCTTACCCTTCATAATAATTTTTTTTACAAAAAAAACAAACAAACAAAACAAACCAAAGCTCCCAAAACCAAAAAAAAACCTCGTTCTTTTCTCCAAGCATGGGTTGGGCCATTATGGGTGCTTCCTTCGACAGAAGGAAATTTAAAACTAGACTTAATTATAAGTAGTATAAAACCAAATAAGTATTCACCTAAGAAACAAAAATTATAGCTAAATAAAAATATAAATTAACAGGATTAAAATTCTACAGTGCCCTCTTAGACCTTAGTAGCTAATTACGAATGAAAAATTAGTTGCTAAGGGTACATTATATATATATATATAATATGTAAATAAAACAATTTTTAATTCCCTAAGACATAATAATTATATAGATGCAAGACTTTACTTTCTCCATGTTTTGGGTGGTACAATTCCTTATAATTCACTCACGAAAGTCCGCTGATCATTACAACCAGTTATAATGTCTCTTTCATCTAATAGAAAAAAATAATGGTGGCCATACTCCCATTTGAACGTCAACAAATTATCAAAGGCTTGCATCTTGCTTGTTGTTTTATACGTTTTTAAAACTCTAAAAGAGCACGAAAATTCAAGCACTTTATCTAAACAAAATCACTTTTTAAATGTTCACTTAAACTCCAACTTGTTGAACGAACACTAAGACCCGTTATCACTAGTTTCGTTCTCACTATAGGCATCTACGCATAATAGATACCATTAAACCCCAAATATATATTATAACATGAAATAGTTTAACATACATAATATAAACAAAGTAACAGAAAAAAAAAACTAATTCAAATCTGATTTATACTAAAGGTCTGTTCTCAAACAAATTGAGCCCATGACGAATGCCACACACACCTGGGTACTGAACCTGGACCCTTCGTGTGTAACTAAATTATGAGCCCCGTGCTCCTATAGTCAAAATTCCACAAAGACACTTAAGAAACAACTCAGGTCTTTACTGGCTTGGACTCTAAGCTCAAAAAAAACAAAAATAATTTAATTTATCTGGGGGATAAAAAAAATTGATGAGTGTAAAAAAAAATTGTTATACTCCCAGAGCTAGCTAGCCTATTTACCTAGCTTCTAATTCCCTTCTAAAAGATTTGAAATGAGAGAAGAAAAAACCACTTGGTGGGCAGACTTTCATAGCTTCACATGTGGCTCAAACCTTCCATCAGCAGTTTCATGACACACCTCACCAGAAAAATTTAATATCATCTTCTTAACTTCTTATAATGGCTCCATGACGACATAACAAAAAAAACCTATCAGACTGATCCTTAAAAGCGTTCACTGAGAAGGTTGGAACATTTTCCAAGACCAGAGAAAGTGCAGCATCTATCTCATTTAAAATAAGTGTCCCTCAGGAAAGGTCGTCTTACGAGCCTGGAATGACACTCCTCGTAGTCACCATTTCTATGGTCTACCGGCTCTCTTTAAACGGTGCTGGCTTCACATCTTGACAGTTACAAACTTGCTGCCTAGTTCTTTAATTTGGCCAAGCTGGTTCCCTAAAGGTTAAAGGGTTTTGCTGCTCCTCCACCATGCGTGTGTCCTATAGTTTCTCTAGTCAGCTGAAGATAATAATACCAAATTAACATTTTCAATTGTCGGAGCAAAAAAAAAAAATCTTTTAAAGTTCTTTTAAAGTTCTTTTAAAGTTAAATAAAATGTGTCTCTTCTTATTCTCCTACTGGTTTTTTACCTATTCTTATTGCTTCTGTACTTCCCTATCTCTTCGGTTCTTGTTTAAGTGTTCCTTCTGTTCTTTGGTTACCCCTGTTCCGGTAACATTAACTACCTAAAATGATACAATGACATCCCCATCGCTAATCATAAAATCATCGGGGGAAAATGTCGTTTCACTCGACCCATCTCTTCAGAAGCCAATTCTGTACCCAGAACCTTTACAACCTGCGCCCCATCTGGACAGCTTAAGCCACAGGTTGCCCATTTTCCTCCTTCGCGATGACGTTCCCTCAAAGGACCGAGAGCTCGTTCTGAGGGGGGTGAAGGGTTAGGTCCCCGGTAACCATGGTCACCTCTACCGTTGATTCGTACTGGTGGTGTGGATGTTGATGTAATTGGAGGATTGTTGTGATTCCATTTTTAATATATTTTCTCCCTCTCACTGGGCCCGGTGGTTACGATCATTTTATCTGTTATCCGTGGTGACCCTCACTCCCTACTCCAGGATTTAGGAACCCCCTGTCGTTAGGTCCTCTATCTGGACGACGTTGAGACGAGTTGGACCAACCTATATTACCATCCCGGTAAAAACCTAGGGACCCGGTCTCTAAAGCCTAGGCCTCCTCGGCCCAATCCTTTCCCGTGGACCGGGGGTTGCTCATTCCTCCTAAATCCTCCGCTACTGGGTTCAGTGGGGGAAAATCTGGACGACATCCCATGGTCAAGTTTTCCGTTCTTCCTCCAACCATCCAGTCTCTGGAGGCCAGCTCTAAACTCTTCGAGAGACTTATATGCGGTTCCGATGAAACAACTCCTCAGTCTGATAGGCAACTGGTGGAAACACCATGTGCACAATTTCAGTGTCTGTGATGGTGAACTCAAAGTGGCGGCTCTTGGCGTAGATGTCCGCCAAGTAGCCCTCTAGGGTCCCTCCTTGCTCGCTGTATCGGGAGGCATGAAGTTTAGCGCGCAATTGTCCCTGTTCTCGGTTGACCAAAACATTCCTAGGAACTTTTACCGGAAATCCATCCACCCTGTCTCCTCCTTACTCACCGACCACCAAGGTACGGCGTCACCCATTATAGAGTGGCCTGCAAGTTTCACTTTCTCTTTGTCGGAAAGGGGGAGTCCCTCAAACAACTCCTCAGGGCCGCAATGTGCCCCTACCGGATTTTGTTGATTCCGACGGCTGAACCGGGAAGCCGGGTTTTCCAGCGAACGTTCCCTAATAGAGTTAGCAGGGGTGACATGAGATTGTCCGGGGGAGTGTTGTGCCCGTCCCTACCTCTCGGCGATGCTAAGAACTTGCATCTGTAGGTTCGCTATCGTCTGGCGTCACGCACTATCTTGCTTTCGAGTATTTCCTGGGCTCGAACGTGGTCCTTACTCTTCTCATACAGCCTGGAAATGGTTGAATGAATGGCGGTGGTAGTCCCTAATTGATTCTCTCTTTGCGTATGCCCTTCTATGTTCAGTGAGCGTAACCTCTCCTCTAGTAACGTGGTATGACGTTCTAATCGCTCATCCACCACCTTCCGGTTTGACTCCAGTTCCTTATGTAAACCCCAGTCATAAAGTCTGAGCCTTCTGCTGGACCTCGGCTAGTTCAAAGGAAACCCGCTCTTCTGAGACAGCAATCCTCACTTCCAAGTCCCCTAGTACGTACTAATTCATTACAAACTCGTTTCTGAAAGAGCTTGTCAGTGTCCCTAATAAAATTTTCAGGTCCTCCTTCTCTGCTCACGGCTGTCCCTAAGTTGGCCCCCTAAGCTGGCTCTTAATTCCTCTTGTCCCGCCTTCATTTGTTCCTGGGTAGCTACCAGCTGTCCTAATAGCTGTTGGATCCCGTTAGAATATCGGAGGGGGTGTGGTAGGAACTTGGACAGCGGTGGTTTGTATGCTGGGTGGGGAAACTAAAGTGTGGGGTAGGTCAGGTGGAGAGATAGAGGGGGTTGGTATGTCAGGTGTCCTAACCTCGTCCCCAATTTCCTCTAACAACTGAGGGATCACAGTTACCTCCTCCTCAATACTTCGCACTATCTCCGGGACTCCATATTAATAGTATCTGTAGTCAGATTTACCGTGGACCTTTAGCTCCAATTCTACTTCCAAGGAAATAACCCCCTGGTTTCTACTTCTTGAAAAACCACAATTTCATAACAGTTGTCTTTGTGAAAAATTTAAGAGTAAGATACATTTTTCCCAACATGAAAGTAGGTTCCACGTTGTTGGCGCCAAATGTAAAATAATTTTTATCTTTTTTTATTATTTTACTATAATTAATTTTTTTATATACTTTAACAATTTAAAGGGGATGGGTGCTTACACAGGACATTAGGAACTAGATATATATTTGATCGTATAAAGCATTTATCAATTTTAAAAATCCCAAGCCCAATGTAATTTACATATAAAAAATAATAAAATTCATGAGATTAAAGTAAATTAAATTTTTGGTTGCTCAGACAAACTTATTTTCAACGATGTTTCATAGTAAAACGATTTAAACAACAAAATGAAATTTAATATTCTAAATTAATTTAGCACGAGACTCTCTCTCGGACCTCTGGGTCTGTTGGGCAAAAATGTACCCTTATTAATTAAGCTGACTTTAAGACTTAAAAACTTACTTACTATACAATTAGAGCTTCTTAAATCTACAAATTACATCTATAAATTACAGTCTATTTACAAAGATCGAGAATCATCAAGGTTAATAAGAATAATAACTATTATATAAATCATTGACTCTGTCGAAAATAATTATGCAGTTCAATGAATAACGTTACTGTCTTGAATTAATTTATTTACGTACATATAGTCTGTTGGGGGCTTCAGTTTGTAGCAGTTATAGTATCAGAAATCACTCACGTGTTTCAGTTCGTAGTCGGCCGTGATACTATTTACTACCAATCCTTTGGTTAGTAACGTTATTCTTGTGATCCTTACTAAATCTTTTTTTACAAGAAATATTGTCTTATACTTTTGCTTTCACTAGCATCCCCCTAGCGGTTTTACGTTTTCTCATCCATCATAATAATTTTTTTTTACAACAAAGCAAACAAACAAAACAAACCCAAGCTCCCAAAACCAAAAAAAAACCTCGCTTCTTTTCTCCAAGCATAGTTCGGCCATTATGGTGCTTCCTTCGACAGAAGGCAATTAACTAGACTTAATTTTAAGTAGTATAAAACCCAAATAAGTATTCACCTAAGAAACAAAAATTATAGCTAAATAAAAATATAAAATTAACAGGATTAAAATTCTTACAACAGATACAGTAGTATTTTGCTAGTTCGCCATTGGTTAATCTAAAATATTTATAAGTCAATCTACCATGAATTCGCAACCCCTTTCCCATTCAAATCAAATGTTAAATGCAACATTTAAATTTTTATTTTAGAAAGAAATAATTGGATAATTCTAATCCATAGATAGTTAATTTTCTTAGTCTGTACTCCTTTCAACCTAGCTTAAATATCTTTTTAAACCACCCCAAATTACCGAGAATTTAAAATTAAGTTGGAATTATCCTGTTGACACATAGTAAATGAGAAGGCAGGAGTTACCACTCTCTACTTTATAGCTGTGCTCAAGATTTTTCCTCATCCTTGTAATTTCCATTCACTCAACCTTTGCTAAGAAAAATTTTTATCCATACTCTTCACTTCTCATTCCATTTTTGTATTTGTTCCTGTACTTCCTTTTCTTTCTCCTCCCATACCATCAATTCATAATCAAATATCATGGTTTCATTCATTCCTCCCTTTTGTTCATGGTATAGAAAGTAATGGTGGGAAAAGGTACTCCCCTGTTTCAATCTATTTGTTTTTTGGAGCCACTCCATCCTCCTCTCTCCATCTTAACACAAATACTGTTATCCTCATACATGTATTTAATCTCTTTACAACTCCTCTCTCCCCTTCTCCCTCCTTCCATTACTTGCCAAACTCTATTTATATCCACGATATCATATGGCTTCTCTTATGATATTCGTATTCTATAAAAGACAAATTGTTTAATTAGAGATTGTAATTTATTAGCTAATTGAACAGTAGTAAGGCTAGATAATGTCAACCGTGAAATTACTATAAGGAAACTTAGGTTAAGTTAGATTAGTTAAGTACCTTTAAAATTATAGTTTTACATTATTTAGGCATAACATATTATTATTACCCTATTTTAATAGTTGACATCTGTTGGGTGTGTTCAGTTTGATCTTTACTAAGTTTTTTTTTTTAGTTAAAAAAAGAAAACTTCTCATACTTGAAACTTAAAAACCCCTAAATGAATGAAAGAAAATTATTTATTAGTTTTAATTTCTATAACTTACCCAACACTAAATTCTAGTCATAGGAAACATGCAGTTAAAGGGGATACTGCTTTAAGTAAAACACAAAACCCAAAAAATAAAAAACAAAAAATTTTTAAGTTTTCATTTGCTGTAAAAAAAATTCAATTTCATATAAAATCTAAAATGTGATTTTTTGTATAGGCCCTTCAGTTTATCTCATTTTGCTGGTTTTAGTTATCCTCCTCCCCCACTTGGGGCACTGCTATCATATATCTTGAAAGTACTGTACATGGGACGATGAAACTGAGGGGTGCTAGTGATGTACAGTAACGCACATACAATACAAAACAGACGTGTAACAATTTGTCCAACTAAAGTAAAAAATACAACCTAAGGGCACAGTAGAATGTAAAAAAAAATCTGTATGCATGTCGGAAAATAAAATATCACTATATTAATATAATATTTTATATTAAGAGGTTATAATAAATCTAGTGGTCTGATAGTATATTTCCATTGGAATGAGAGTCAAAATTACTACATTTGACGGTGCCATTTGGGTATAATTGACGAGTAAAACCTTGGCTTTACAACAATATCGATAATATGGAATGTTTGAAGTGTAGGCTACTCATCTCTTGAGTGTAAGAACCACATCGTTTGAAACAGCACCAAACTTGAAAATGAATAATTTAAATAATATTATACACATTAAAAAAATTTGTTTGAAGTAGCGATATTCCACACGTTTAAAAATAATCATGGTTGTTTGGAGTTTGGGCTGAAAGCATATAATATACCAATAAGTGCACTCATACACCTCAAGGTAATTAGAAGTTTTTTGGTTTTTCTACACGTTTAATACACATTTTAGTTAAGACATAACAAAAAAAAAAAAGCAATACATCTGAAACTGTAATTTTTAAATGAGGGATGAATTTTGCCACATTATATAATACAAACGTAGCTGACAATTTCTAAGAAAATGTCACTTCTTAGTTACATTTTAAATAATTGTTAATAGGACCCTAGTAGGTATTTTATTAATATATATATATAATTAATATACTTACACTTACTCATGTATACATTACATTTATTCACACATATCTTATCGGAAGAGAAATTTATGCTATTCTTTTGAACGTTAAAAAATAGAAGGAAAAAACACTAACTTGGTAATATACACCTCTACTTCAACCATTACAAACATATTAAATTCTAGAAAAAATTATGAGCTGTTCAAATGTGTGATCTCTGTCTTATATTCTCTGTTCATTTTAGTTCTACCATAGTTAAGAGTATTTATAATCCAATCAACGAGACAAGTACCGAGAATATGTAACCAGCATGGAAAAACCTGGTAATTAATGACTTAAAAGTGTGCACCTTGCTATTTATTAAGCAATTAGACATTAAGAGTTTTTGTTAAAAATAGAGGTTAGTTATTAATATAGAGTGGATGTATCCCTAAGCTTTACAAATACTAAATGCCAATAAAATTGGGCACCTACTAAAACATCTTTATAATTAATTGGCTCCAGTCAAATAGAAACTTAAGCATTCCATTTGATATTTTCATTTCTGGACTAAATCTACAAATGTGTACAAATTGAATTTTACCTGCAAATAATTTTATGTATTTACAAATTAATAGATGTAGTTCTAGTAGCACTGAACAAACATTACTGTTAACTTTAAAACTGTCAAATCTTGGTCTGTTTTGGAAACCAAGTGCAACAATACTGATAATGTAACCAAACCAGGCCCTCATAACACTTCCACAAAGATCTGAATTTATGAACCATATAGCACATTACAATATATTCTCAGTTTAGCTCGGTGAGTAGATTGTTTCGTCCTCAGCACTCCGACATGCCTCTTCTACAAGCTTCTGAGTGTTCTTGCCCCTGTCTGTGGTGGTGGGGTCCCACTTTCAACGCTGGATTGAATATGCGGAAAAACCACTAGAGGATGGTGGACTGAGCCCGTACAGCTGATGTTGGTTCCGGAATACCCCCCCTCTATCCAGCTTAGATTTAGTTATGTCGTCAGCCACCTCATAAATACCCGATCCTTAACCTACATCTTTCTGCCCCACCTAATGTGCCAAAAATCATACATGGGGTTACTGAAGTATCTGTTCTTGGGCAGATGTCAACCATGTTGTATTCAACATCCATTGGTTCCGTGAACAAAATTTCAGATTTAAACCTGATGTCACCCAGTTTTTGATCAACGTCCATTTGGGGGTTTTGTAAACACACCATCTTCACGTAATATTCGAAAAAATCCAAAATTTTCAAGATTTGCATATTCCTAATTATTATTATTATTTATTTTATAGATACTAATTTATAAATGTATAAAAACATGTTGTAACAAAAATACGGGCCATCAGCAATGTAAATATGGTCAATAATTTATGAGCTGCCAAAAGAGAACGTGCGGACCTCATGTGTCCCACCGGTTTACGACCCCTGTTGTAGAGGAAGATGTTAGTAATGTCTAACCTTTTACCTTTGAGATAACATTGATGGATATGTATTGGTTGTGGAGTAAATGTCGACTGCTTTAATCTTTTTTAAATTTTCGTAATTTTAACACGACTTGTGTATAATATAAGCTATTAAAAGAATGGTGACAGAAGAAGACAATTTATACAAAAACATCTCAATACACGCGTCCTGGTTTCTAGCCAAAACAACTCATTCCCGGTAAGCCAAGCTAAACGAGCCTGGGTCTATTCTGCGCGACCACCAATACGTGCTTACGATAATATTACACTTTATTTTATAGTCTCGTTTAAATAAAGATAAATAGACGACTACAATGCTGAGACAAAAAACCTCGAATTAAAAGATAATGTTAGTTTTTTAAAATTACAATAGGACTATATCTATATAAATTCGGGTCTAGTGTCAAAAAAATATATTTGTATCATTAAAGTTACGTACTTGCTGGACTATATCTATAAAATCGTATTTTAATAACATTTTATGTGTATTATTTGGGTTTTAAAAAATAAATCTATCATTTGATTTGCGAAACTCCAACAATAAAACTACCCTTTACAATCGACTCAATAATGCACGTTCTTTTCCTTGGAAATGATTGAAATATAGCATAACTGTATTGATGTATTTTGATGAGAAGCTTATACTACGATTGTTCCAGTTAAATACTTAATATTGAAAAATATGAGCTTGATTGAAATGTTGATTTTCTTCCTCATGATTAGTAAGTTTGGTGGATCAAGGAAGTGTTTAGAGCTGTAGGGAACTACATAACCCGCCACAAACACGTCGGGGTTAGGAAACCACAAGGTGAGACAGTTTATCACTTTATATATAGTTGTATGAAATTTTGGGTTAAATCAAGTTGGGAAAAACCAGTATATTCCATATAAACATACAAGCTTAAAATCATTATGTTACCCCAGTGTCCATATTGAAGGGGCCACAGATCAAATAATTGAAATTGGATGAAAAAATTTCACTTGCACAGAAATCGATACCATGACTTTAACTTAGTGCACTATTGCATTACCGTTTAGCTAACCGAATTCATCTCTTGTTCAGTGTCATTTTTCAATCATAATTTAAGACAGTCTTAGTCTGAGTTTGTGTTGTCGTAAGTATTTATTAGAATTTCACGTTAAAATTAAAATTAGCTCAGTGGTAGATTATCGGTGCCCTAAACCAAAGGGCTCGGACTAAATTACCGTGTTCATGTGTTTTTTTTCACTAGTTTAAATGAAATATAATGTAGTAAATGGTTGAGGATCTTATAGAAAAGCAGTATTACTAAAATTCGAAACTTGCCGAAAATATTTTATGTCAGTACTATTTATTTCGGAATATTTATAATTGTTCAGCACATAATGTCCGGTCTGCTACTTGCACACCTTTGGGCAGAAACTCCAACATTACAAGATGAAGCACCGAGGACTCAACAAACTCAGAAGGCGACATCAATATGGCCAAGGGATATACAAAACCACGAACCAATGTGCCGGCTTACAAACTCTTCTTCCCCGAAGTTCCTGCTGAAGCCCCGGGAAGAAGCATTTTTTTTGTACGGTGGTTCCATGCGGGGTTTTTTGAGAATGACTGCCGCGACCCTAGGGTCCCGGGCTTACAAGCTATTTTTCAAGACCACGAATCCAATGTACATGCTTTTTAATGTTATATATATTTTGGTGTATTATTTTTTCGAATTGATGTACCTCCTGCCAAATTTTAGTAGTTAAATAACTCACCCAAAAAAACACCGTTAACCCCAAGTATTTATTGTTCTCTCACCAAAACATATTCATTCCTTTTTTCGATCTGATGTACCTCCAGCAAAATTTTCGTCCGTACATAACTCACACAACCAACACAGATAATACCAAAGTTTTTATTTTTTTCTCACTCAACTCAACATGTTTTACTATTTACCTCCATATTGATTTGAAAATGGATAGATTTGAAAAGGGAAATTTAAATTACTGTATCGTGCATAATCAACATTGATTTTTATTTCACTCGTAGTTTGGATTACAGGTAATTTCAAAATTTTATTAATTAAATAAAAATTTTATTTTATAAAACACTTATCTTGTACTCATGAAGTTGCCGAAACATTAACAAAAACTTATTACAACGGATTTATCGCCCTATCACGGTATATAATTATGACGTTTTTCGCGGTGGATGATATATTTGAGGTGACGATATATCGTGCTCTATTGTAATAAGTCAGTGTTAGCTCGATTGAGTGGCCACATGGTCTAACGTGGCAATTCTCGTGTTGGATAAGTTTGTTGAAGACACGGAGATCGGGCTCGTTTAAGATCTAGTGCACTTAGGATGGTTATTCTCAAATGGTTTTCCAGTCTCCCCTTCACGAAAAAATGCGAGTGATCTTATATTAATTTTTAAAACAAAAATTGAAAGCCAAAGCTAATAAATAGCATTTTTACCATTTTATTTATGTTATTTTATAGATATAGTTATTATAGGTGAAAAGAGACCACGGAAAATCACGTTTTGACATACGAATAAGTAAAAAATGTTTATGGTAAATTTTCTAATAATCAGATAAGGAAGAAATTTTTAATAAAAATAGGACTTAATTTGGTCAAGCTTTATAAGGCTAATCCTCACCACTGTCACAGAAAAAATATTGTTACATATTTACATCTGTTTGTTGTAGGTGGTATTAGCATCTGTGACAAAAAACTCCCACGACGGAAACAATGTCTAAACAAACGTTTATATTTCTTTAGAACAGACCTTTGTTTTAGGTGAATGGTCTAGATTTGGTTTTATTTAAGACTAGCAGAATACCAATGGGGCTTTGGGTAAACAACCAATGGATTTCATGGTTTACCCCAGGCAACGCTTTTTTTTACTTCAAAAATACAGACCAAAACACTTAATTTTATTTATTCCGGCCCATTTTTTAATTCTTTTTAAAAAATCCAGTCCAAATTTCCAATTTCCGACTTCAAAGTGCACATGTTTGTGTAGAGAGGCTTCTATATTTTAAAATTCCATACCTATGACCACGGTTAATATCGCACAACCCTCATGTAACTATGCACTATACCCCTTTCGACCCCTTTGGGAAATACGGCAACAGAACATACCTCAATTAATATTAAGCAACACACTAGTCCATATGGAAAGGGGAATACGTTCTGGGGGTAAACATTAACGGTCCTACATCACAGAGAGTGCTTCCAATTATTACATGAGCAGTTCCACGTACCTAACTCATTGAAAACTTGTTGACACACATGTTTGAATAGCTTTCTGGGCGTACGCCGAAATGCTGAAACAAAATTTTAAATTGTAATAAGCATATTTTTCATATATAAGTTTTATAGGGATATTTTATTACTGATGTTTGAAAAAGCTAATGTGAATTTTTGAGCTATGATTTCCGAACTTCCTGTGCATAAAAGCTACTTTTACAATCAGCATTAATTGTGTAACAAATGCAATACATTAAGGTGTTCTTAGCAGACGTGGTTCACTGGCAAACTTCGTTTACAAGTCTCCCATTTACCTTCCTCCCGCCCCCCGTCCCAACCAAAAATAGTGAAAAACTTAATCTTTTTAATGTTTTCCCAGTAATTTGCACCTATGTACCAGTTTTTAGACGTATATTATAAATACTTATATCATAAATGCTAGAAGCCATTTTTTTACAGATAAAGGTTAATTTATTCCGAAACCTTCGTTAAATTTCTTCTTCGACAAAATTTGACTGTATATTGGTAAAAGAATAATTTGACAATTTAAATTTAACCAGCCAATCATTCAATAGTAACGTGAGACATATCCACCACAGACTGACAGCCAACAAATGCAAATCGGTGGAGTGAAAGGGGAGAGCTCCCCTTTAAACTCTTTTCATTAAATCAAACACCAACTTTTATTGTTTTTACACTCTGACAATATCTGATAAATTATATATGCGGGAGCCTACTTATACGAGTCCGCAATTTAAAATATACCACCCCCAACCTCTTTCCGCCCTCGTCACCTAAGAGAGAATGAGGAACACCCCAACCCCAAATATCAGGGTCCATTGGGGCCGCACCTTTTGCAGGCTTCTAGGGTGGCCCTTTGCAATTCATTAATTTCAAAAATTTTTTATTTACCAATAATTAAAACATAGCCTGTGTTGCGTCCTATCACACAAGTCGCGAAAGACTCTCGAGATGGCCTTCCTTTTTATTAACAATGAAAACGGATAATACCTACGAGCGGCCGCTCCCATTAGTGAATATATTTCCATCTTTTGTGGAAAGAAGTTGTGATAAGAACCGCACAACGACCCCTTCAGCAGTTAATATCAGCTGCTACTTATTTATTCAAGTAGCTATTGATTTGTCCTCGGTGGGTTTTGAGTTTAACTCCATTCCAGAACCACTGCTTGACACACCGAGGATCGAACCTGGGAATACTTGATTGAAAGCCAGGAACTATGAACACTAGACCACAGGGGCTGCCCTAAATTATATTGTAAAAATAAATGTGGACAAGGAGAAAAGGAAATACAATATTTTATAGCAAGAATACTGAAACATGATTGAATGAACATATAAAATGAAAACACTAAACAAAAAGGAAATAAGACCATCATTCGTTCCGACGATTCTTCGGAGCGGGGATTAAAAAAGGGTCAAAGTTGAGAAATAAGAAATATCAACTGAATTAAGCACCCCCTTCCGGTGCCATATGATCTTAAGCGTAACACTCACAGAAGTTTGGATTGCCGTTTGACGGGGAGATCGATGTTTCGAATCTTGGTCGGTGAAGTGTTACAATCATTTGTGATTTCCTAAAACAATTAAAATTTCCTTCATTATATTAATGTCAATCCAACATTGAGGATTTTGAATTAAACTTTTTCAGGAACTCGGTTTAGGAACACTGATGGTCAATGATATAACTTTAATATCAAAGATGTCCGATATAGGTGCTTTTTACCATCAAAATAGCCCGGAATATGAATATTTCATATATTATAAATCGTATTATTATTCCACTTACCGTTACCAACAAACAACCCGCTTAAAGCTCAATCGGACAGAAAAAGTTATCTCTACCACACACACTTCTCTAACGGGGGAATTTATCTAATATTAGTTGTTTTATAAAAGCTTAGTTAGTTATTCAAAATGATTATTATAAACAATGACTTAGGGTCTTAATAATTTAAAAATATTATTGTTTAACTACAGGTTAAATCTCAAGTATGAAAGTAGCTCGGGAAACTTCGTACAAGTTCGGACCCGTGCGTTTTCAAAATTTCCGCCTTTGGAATTTTCGTATATGTTCTGACCAGTTTGTTTTCAACTTTCTGGCTCGGGAAGCTTCTTATATGTACGGACCGGACCCTTGTGTTTTTCAAATTTCCGGCTTGGAAATTTCGTGTAAGTTCGGACCAGTCTGATTTCAAACTTTCCCCTCGGGAAGCTTCGTATATGTACGGACCGGACCCGTGTGTTTCAACTTTTCCCTCTATGGCAACCTCGTGTAAGTTCGGACCAGTCTGTTTTCAACTTTCAGGCTCGGGAAGCTTCGTAATTTTTTCGGAAAAGTTTGTTTTCAACTTTCCGGCTATGGAAAACTCGTATATGTTAGGGCCAGTTTGTTTTTAACTTTCCGGCTATGGAAAAATTCGTGTAAATTTGAACCAGTTTGTTTTCAACTTTCCGGCTCGGGAAGCTTCGTATAAGTTCAGACCAGTGTGTTTTCAAATTTCCGGCACGGGAAGATTCGTATAAGTTCGGACCAGGGGTGTTTTCAACTTTCAGGCTCGGGAAGCTTCGTATAAGAAAGGACCGGACCAGTGAGTTTTTTAACTTTCCGGCTATGGAAACTTCGTGTAATTCGGACCAGTCTGTTTTCAACTTTCCGGCTATGGCAACTTGGTGTAAGTTCGGACCAGTCTGTTTCAACTTTCCGGCTTTGGCAACTTGGTGTAAGTTCGGACCAAATCTGTTTTCAACTTTCCGGCTAGGGAAGCTTCGTATATGTTCAGACCAGTATGTTTTAACTTTCTGGCTATGGAAAGTCGTGTAAGTTCGGACTAGTCTGTTTTCAACTTTCCGGCTATGGAAACTTCGTGTAAGTTCGGACCAGTCTGTTTTCAACTTTCCGGCTAAGGAAATTTCGTGTAAGTTCGGGCCCAGTCGTTTTCAACTTTCAGGTCGGAAGCTTCGTATAAGTACGGACCGGACCAGTGAGTTTTCAATTTCCAGCTATGGAAATTTCGTGTATGTTCGGACCAGTCTGTTTTCAACTTTCGTCTCGGGAATTTTTCGTATATGTACGGACCGGACCAGTGAGTTTTCAACTTTCTGGCTATGGGAAATTTCGTGTAAGTTCGGACAAAAGTGTTTTCAATTTCCGGCTCGGGAAGCATCGATAAGTTCGGACTAGTGTGTTTTTAACTTTCCGCCTCGGGAAACTTCGTATATGTTCGGACCAGTTTGTTTTCAACTTTCCGGAAATGGAAAATCGTATATGTTAGGGCCAGTTTGTTTTTAACTTTCCGGCTATGGAAACTTCTTGTAAGTTCGAACCAGTTTGTTTTCAATTTTACGGCTCGGAAGATTCGTATTATTTCGGACCAGTGTGTTTTCAACTTTCTGGCTCGGGGAAGCTTCGTATAAGTACGGACCGGAACATTTTTGTTTTCAACTTTCGGCTATGTAAACTTCTGTAGTTCGGACCAGTATGTTTTTCAACTTTCTGGCTCGGGAAGCTTCTTATATTTACGAACCGGACCCGTGAGTTTTCAACTTTCCGGCTATGGGAAAAATTCATGTAAGCTCGGACCAGTCTCTTTTCAACTTTCCGGCTATGTAAACTTCGTGTAGTTCGGGCCAGTCTGTTTTCAACTTTATGGTCGGGGAAACTTCGTATATGTACGGACCGACCAGTGAGTTTTCAACTTTCCGGCTATGGAAATTTCTGTAAGTTCGGACCAATGTGTTTTCAACTTTCCGGCTCGGCAAGCATCGAATAATTTCGGACCATGTGTTTTCAACTTCCGCCTCGGGAAGCTTCGTATTGTTCGGACCAGTTTGTTTTCAACTTTCCGGCTATGGGAAAACTCGTATATGTTAGGACCAGTTTTGTTTTTAACTTTCCGGCTATGGAAACTTCGTGTAAATTTTGAACCAGTTTGTTTCAACTTTCCGGCTCGGAAGCTTTGTATAAGTTCGGACTAGTGTGTTTTTAAATTTCCGGTACGGAAAATTCGTATAAGTTCGGACCAGTGTGTTTTCAACTTTCCGGTCGGGAAGCTTTGTATAATACGGACAGGACCAGTTGTTCTCAACTTTCCGGCACGGGAAGCTTCGTATAAGTTCGGACCATATATTTTCAACTATCCGTCTTGGGAAGCTTCGTATAAGTACAGACCGGACCAGTGTGTTTTTCAACTTTTCGGCTCGGGAAGCTTCCTATAAGTTCGGACCAGTGTGTTTTCAAATTTCCGTCTCGGGAAGCTTCGTATAAGTACAGACCGGAGCAGTGTGTTTTCAACTTTCCGGCTCGGGAGGGTTCGTATAAGTACGAGCCAGTGTTTTTCCAACGTTCAGTGCGAATCTATCTTGGCCAAGACGAGGGATGCTCTCCCCGCAGCTTTTTGCCAACTTTGTTTTGGTCAGTATTGTTGACATATTTTTAGTTGTATGTCTTGATTACTTATCGTTTTTTATGCTTACAATTTATTGTTTTTAAATTATAAAAGCTCTTCACTATTCTCAGAAAAAAATATTCCAAATTTATATTTATTACCTAATAATTATTATTAAAGTAATTATGGGGAGTGGATGAACATTTTATAGGAGAAGCCATAATGCGAATTTGTCACACAAAGAAAAAAAAGTTTTGAGTGATGTTTTATTTTGGTAATATTTAAAAAATTAAAAAGTTTAATAAATTTATAATCAAGCCGTTCAAGATCCAAAATAATGACCAAAAAGAAGGAAATACTCTTCTTGGAAAGTCTACAACTGTTCGTAAAGTTCTTTACGGAAGTTATATATATGAAAATTTTGCCTTAAATGTGGTGGCAAGATAAAAAGCGTCATGGTAGTTTCCCCCTAGGAAGTGCTGCGATCTTCTCATTATATGGTGTGAGATTTGTCAGGTGTGAAGGTCACAAGAAAAAAAAAACTTTGTTTGTGTCAAAGCGGAATAAAATAGCATTTTTGTTGTTTTCACTGCAATGTTATTGGAATATTCGGTTCTTTATAGATATTCCCGACTTTAATTGAATTTAGAAGATACTTATTATTTTAAAAAGTACATCTTTATCTACGTTTTGAGATAGATTTAGTTTTAGTACCTAGCTAGTTATTTTAGCATTGTATGCTAATTTAAATAAAACAGAGTTGAATAATTCCGGATTGTTATCCTGTTTTTTTCAACTAATTGTTACTTTTTTATTTTTTATCAATAAGTATAATACCAACCCAGTCTAACTTATTAAATGTTTTTATAAAAAATATTATCAACCTTAAAAATTCAAATAACTTATTTCATGTGGACATAGGTGATGATAATGATGTTCTATAACAGCCTGGGTGCTAACATGCCTGTCACAAAGAAATATATAAAAAACTCAACAAAACCTGTGGTCTGAAGAGAGCATGAGTGGTGCTGTTTAGGAGGTCTTGGAAGAGAATATGGGTTATTTAAAAGTTTCTAAGAATTTCATATCCTACAATCTATATTTAAATAAACAGTCAAGAAATTTAGAATTGACTTTGTCTCTGATGAGATAGGCTCAAAATAAATATAGCATGAGCAGATCAAATTTGTAAAGGAGGCGGAGGAATGTGTAAGAGGCTAGTATAAACTCGACAACAGGTACAAAAACTCTTGTACATGCACTGCAAAGGGAAAGCAGAATGTTTGGTCCTACTCTCCTCAAGCTATATGGGCTTGCATTTTATTTATGCAGAATGAAATATGATTGTTAGCAACTTTTCAGGATCAAACATATGACAGGTTAAGCATGCCTTTCTGAAGAGACATTCGTAGCCATGGCTTCGATCTCCTGATCCCACGTCTATTGTCGTGTGATGGGCTTTAACCACGCTGTGGTGAAACCATATTTTTAATTTGCTGACATCCTTAAATGACAAATACATACAATTTAACTCCAGACAGCAATTTACATTGTGGACGAAACAGATATCACTTCAGTAATCCATTAACAGAATCTGAAGTTCTAAGACTTTGAGGGAAACGGCCAGTCGGCGCTTTAGTTTCAGTGGACATAGATGGTGTTAGTTACTGCGGAGATATGAGTAGGGTCTTCAGGAACTTTATGTCTACAATATTTGTTTTATCTAGGGCAGGAGAAAAATAAAGAGTTCTACACCACCAGGAATCCTATTCGATAGAATGGATAAAGAAGGACTTTTTAAAAGTGGTGCTAGCGATTCACGAGTTTTCCAAACCAAAATAAGACAAAACCCATTTTATTATTATTATTATTATTATTATTATATTATTATTATTATTATTATTATTAATATTACCAACAGTTTTGGACTATATCCACTTTCCACTAATGTGTAACTTAGAGTGATTGTAATATGAAATGGAAGACCTACAGTTTAACGTGGAAACCGAACCACAGTGTAGTCCTGGCATTCCACACATTCTCAGTTGTGATTAATACACGTCTTGTTAGAGGAGAAGGAAGGGTTTGGCAATCAGTTAAGTCTGTGACGGACAGAGGATTTAGCTCCTGACCTCCAGCTCAGAAGTTTGACAACTTACCACTAGACCAGGTCACCCGTTTTACTATTGTTGTTTGGGCATGCTACACACATTTGAACTACTGGAAATGGCTAGTAGAAATAATGTTGTCCTTCTTTGTTTCCCACCTAATTACACACATAAACTCAGTTGCACGAGAAACCTGATCTCTGGACCACTGGGTTTAAACACATGATTAGGAAATCCCTTCTTTTTGCCCGTCTGGTTGCCCTAGCAATATTACATGAAACAACAAAAAGCTGGTTGATAATTCTTGGTGTAAAACACATAAGATATAACTTACAACCTGTATTTTATATACTATTGTAATGTAACAAAATTAATAGTTATGAAATAAAATAAAAAGTTATTTGTTTGGATATTTATGTATTCTGAATTTTAGTCATATCAATCCTGCCTATGGAGCTCCGTTAATTTACATATCTAAGGTAAAAATAATTTTCTTGAAACAAAGTTAAAATTTGTGTTGAATTTATATTAAATTTTTAAAATTTGTTTGTTTACAAGGGGTTGATTACTTTACCATAAATTTCAATAAAATTAATAAGTAGCTTACTGCTCATAGTTTTCATTCCT